>JAXBDA010000712.1:0-73899 GCA_036023075.1 Gaultheria prostrata | reverse complement strand
AAACTTTTCTGAATTTTAGTTCATATTTCTTTTAATATATGTATACGTACTCATTTCACTATATATGTAAAGCAATATTTTACTTTACATGGTGATGTCCAGGTTTTCAATTTATTGTCACTTATAACATCAAAATTATAAAATATAAGTTGGCTATACAATTTTAAAAAAAAACAATGAATATGTAAAAAATTAGTTTAGATATTAGAAGAAAAAATGCATATATATTGGGAAAGTAATGGAAAGAAAAAATATATATTTATTATATGTAAAAAAAATTAGCATTAAGTGTATTAAATTAGTGACATTAAAGTGAATTAAGAAGGGTATTTTGGTCATTTTCTCGCAAATACTAACGCCATCCATTTAAAAGTAACGACATGGGTACTTTTTGTTATTTTAGAAAAGCAGGGAAGGTCAGTGTTATTTCAGAAACCTCAGGGGAGGTTTCTGTTTGTGTCAGAAACCTCAGGGGAGGTTAGTGAAATTTACCCAATTGCGTGGGAGAATTTTTTTTTCGGGCAACTTAACTTGAAATAGAAAAAAATGTTAACTGGATATACAGTCTACAAATGGCATACCCTAAGAGGAAAAGAAAAAAAAAAGGAAATGAGAAAAACTAAATCTTAACCGCAGCATAGCAGTTATCAAACATGGCTCAAAGCACACTTCAAATAAGTAACCAAAAAAAAAAACACATAATAAAAAAAGGTCATGCGAGCCTCAATAACTAAACTCTTAAAGCCTTTAACATCTTGATGTTCTCCTGAAGCTTCTTTCTTTTTTCAACTCTAGCGGGTGAAAAAGTTGAAGAACCACCAACCAACTAGTTTAAATTATGTCAAGCTTCAAGGAAATTGCCATACGAAGGGATTCTTGGAAGCTCTCAGAGATGTGTAGACTGACGAAGAGCCACAGATAGATGCTCTTGTTGATTACTATCCTGACCATGGAGAATCGGGGTAGCATCACAAGATACAGCCCCGTCTTATCTTTATTTAACACCTTCACAGTGGAGGAGGCACCCGACTCCTCACTTATCTCGGGAACGCCAAATGCGTTAATTGTAGAAGAATCACGGCTAGAAGAGAATATGGCCAAAGGAATGCCCCGGAGTTCTCTGGCTATTCTTCTTCACCACCTCTACCTAATCATCTTTACCTTCATTATCTACTCTCTCTTTTGTAGTTCGCTCATGAGCAATCGAGACATCTTGCCCTACTCTTTCTTTGGCAGTTTGCTCTTGAACAACTGGGACATCTTGTCCTACTCTCTCCTTGGCTTTCCACACCGGAGGGGGTGGAGTTTTGGGCTTAATTGTGCAATTGTTAGTAGTATGACTAAAGATCTTGCAAATGTTGCCGGCTTGAGGTTTCCAAGGAACCTCTACTCTAATTTCGTATGGCTCATCGTAACCCAAATTCACTACGAAGGACTTGGGAATCTCGTTCCCCGCGTCCAGTTCAACACATACTCTAGCAAACGTCAACCGGCTATGATTTTGCGTGAAATCATCAAGGTAAAGGGGGTTGTGATAACACTAGCAATACTACTCTACTTCAATCCATCATCCGTCCATAATTCAAAGGAAACATTGTAGAATTTAACCTATACTGGAATACTAGAAAAGAAGCTTTTAGTAAATTGCATCCTCGGATGCCATTTTTCAATCACAATATGTTTGCCCCCATAGAAGGAGAGTTCTTAAAAGTTAAATCCAAGGTTGCTCAAGAAGGAAAATATCTGTTTTCATAGAGTAAAAGCTAAAGTAATATACGAGGCAATTGTATAAAGGTTTTTAAGCCTCACTTAAATTATTATTTTTTAAAAGTGTGAAATATGTAAGTATCAATAAGAGAGAAAATAGCTGAAATTATACGCAATAACTTCAATAAATAAATAAATGAACTCAACCAATCAATTAACATAGTTTCCTGCATGCTTTTCTTATTCCGCTCGATCTCACCTTCCACCTGAGATTATATTGTATGCCACATATAGGGATAAAATTATTCACAGTATCATTAATTGCAATAGCTCATTTCAGAAACTAAACATGGGACGATGTACAACAAGGTGCAATTAGGCCTACTTCAGACACGTAATTCACGAATTAAATGAGTCCTCAATGGATTGTGAAGCGATATTAATATTTATAACATGTAAGTAATAAATGTAGGATAAATATGATTATTGAAATTGAGACAAGATTGCCCGAATCCTTTGTTGGCCACTCTCCAGTTGAGACATTAGAAACATTTGATAACCAACTGGCAGTTGCGACATTAGAAACATGTGATAACCAATTGGCACCACCGATAATAATAAAGCTCTATTGTACAATATATTTTTTTTAAAAATCTATATAGGAGTTGGGTTATCATATAGGACTACTATCGTCTTCCCAAGAAGAAAAAGTTGTTGCCGATCACAAATTTTATGGAGAAAAGTCAAATCAAACCAGTTAGACACAAATTTGGACAGTTTAGGTAATTAAATAATCATCCTTTTTTGGGGAACCATGTAAGTTTTCATCCGGATCGCTATTCAGAGTTATGTTTTCATCATTTTCCATTGTGAAATACCTTTTGTTCCCTTTTACTATGATATCTACATATACATGATCATATTTTTTCCTAATTTAGTGGGATTCAATAATTTCCTAATTTGGTGGGATTCAATAATTTCCTAATTTAGTGGAATTCAACTATTTCTTAATTTAATGGGGATTCAATCGCATCCATTAAGGGAGATAATAAAAGAGATTTCAAATTCAAAAATTTGTTACTAATGTGTGGTAAAATTATGGATAATCAAGCAAAAAAAATTAAATTCGCATTAGTAAATATGGTAAAAATGGCATACACGGGCCAAACACCAAGTTTATGGTAACAATAAATACCATCACAGGAAAGATGGAGAAATTTTGAATAATCATGGTAAAAAAAAATGGCAAAGGTAAACCAATAACCGAATTATTGTGGTGAAAAAATCATTTCGAACTCAGTAAATATGGTAAAATTAGGATTATTCATGGTAAAAAAAATGATATCTACATACATACACGATCATTTTTTATTTTTTTGAATAATCATGAAAAAAAGGTAAAGGTAATCATTTCGAACTCAGTAAATATGGTAAAATTAGTACTCCCTCCGTCCCTTTTTAAGTGTGTTACCTGAGAATTCCAACTATTTTTCTCTCACATCAACTTTTACAACTTTTACATCTACTTTCCATTACTTACCCTTATTAATATAATAATACACACTAACTTTTTAAAAAGGAATCTACTTTTAAGGGCAAAATAGGAAATGTACCCACTAAATTTTCAAAACACACACTTATTAAGGGACAACCCCAAAATGGAAATGTACACACTATATAAGGGACGGAGGGAGTAATAATCATGGTAAAAAAAATGATATCTACATATATACGCGATCATATATATTTTTGAATAATCATGGTAAAAAAAGGTAAAGGTAAACCAATAACCGAGTAATCATGGTAAAAAAATCAACTCGAAGTCAGTAAATATGGTAAAATTAGGAATAATCATGGTAAAAAATGATATACAAAAGCTATTTTCTTGAAACACATAATATCTGTGTTGTGCTCCATGAATAAAGCTAAATCAATGGCCATTAGAGGCAAAACAAACGCAGCCATATAGGTGGTAATCATGATGATGATCCGGACTATTACTCCTACTACAATGATTCCAATGATTGTTTACGAGGTGGATTCAGAACACGGAGGGAATAAACATATGGATTTGACACACTCCTCGTTCGAGAGGGCAGATGAGGATGAGGATGAGTTAGACTTGGGCGATCCTAACGGATCGGTGATCGATTTGGTGAGGAATAACAAGGAAGCTGGAGGAGGAGTTAATCTGGAGGAATTCAAGCTGGAAGATGAGCTAGACTTGTGCGATCCTCTTTTTCATTTGTGATTTACATAGTTCAGGTTTTATATAAGGAAGAAGAAAAGCGTTGGAGTGATTTGTGGGATTGAGATTTATCCCCCAATCCCGAAATTACAGGGGAGAACCACCGAACTTTTAAAACAGTCCTATTTTCCCTAGCTCCTATATATATATATATATATGTATAAAGGGTAATATAGAGTTTATTTGAATCCCGGGATGAAAACATAATCCCCCAAAAAAGTAGGGATGATTCTCTAATTCCAAGTGATTTAGAGGATGATTAGTTAAGTGCCCCTTAAAGATACAGTTGGTTGAATTGATAGATTACGGATAATTAGAAACAAATTGAATAGTTAATGGGATTAAAAGTGCAAATTTGTCACATCTGGGACATTACTGGGCCAATAATATAATTTCCCAGGTGTCTTGGGGGATAAGTAGCTAATATATATAAGTTGCAGGGGGAAATTTGTGAAACAAGAAAATCTTAATTTCCGTGCGCGGGTGTTCGTGTGCCAGCCCTAAATCGATTCAGTACCACACCAAAATCTTAATCTGAATTCCGTCGGAGCAAAAAAATCCAACAAAGTTAGCAGCTCCGGCGACGTCTAAAACAGGCACGTCTCTCTCTCTCTCTCTCTCTCTCTCTCTGTGTGTGTGTGTGTGTGTGTGCGCGCGCGCGTGTGCTGTTAGTTCATGGAACTTTGATTGTTATGGTTTCAGAAGGAGGGCAATGTTTGAAGGGCTTGTTCGCCAACTGATTTTGGGTTATCTTGGTCGGTACATCAAAGACATACAAAAAGAGCAGCTCAAGATCACCGTATGGCACGGTAACTGACCAATCCTAGCCTCTTACAGTTTTCAGCTATCTATGCCTTACAGTTGTACCGTAATGTTTGTGACTAATATGATTTGGTCAGATGTTAGCAGCATTGAGTACACTTGTAATAGTCTCTCTGTCTCCCTTCCTCCTGTGATGTTTTATTTAAAGTGCTGAATTGTTTTTCTCCTTAAACTGTGTGAAAGGAGTATTATGTTGCCTGTTCCCACCGTGTCCGGATCCTATTTTTTGGACTAACATTTTCTATAACACCGTGTCTGTGTCTGTCACTGCTTCAAAGGCATTTCAAAGAATAGTTTAGGATGGAGAAAATTATAGAAATTAAGTAGCACGCTGAACACTGACTTGAGGTCTGGCAATGTAAACTCAAGAAGCTATGTGCTACACACTTTTTTTTTTTATATCGGCAATGAGCTATACACTGTTAACCTGTGTTATAGTTATGCATATCAAGTGCAGCTATTAATTAGATCACATAACCCCAACGAAAGCACGCAAAATACGCCCTACACAAAGCCGGAAAATGGAGAACATGTCGATCCGTCAACATCAAGCAATTATAATCCCACATTTCTATTTCTTTTCCTTTTACATGTTATTTCCCTTTTTTATTTATGTTTTTTTTTATTCCATTTTGTTTCTTTTTCTTCATTTACCGTTGTCTTCCTTGATTTGTATTTTATTCATCATCTATTTTTTACACTGCAATTTTTTCTCTCTCCCTTTTAAGTTTTGTTCTTTTTCCCCTCTCATCCTAAACCCTTCCGCCATGGCCGCACAATAGCCACAAACTCCAGCACAACTTTGTTTCACCAGCCCTTAGTTGCCGGAAAAGCCTACTCTGGAGGCGCTCCCGGTTACTAAAAAACGAGAAGGGAGTGTGTTCCCCTTGAGACGGATCACGCTCCTTCGGGAGATGGGAGCTTATGTACGGACGTGCTGCTGATGCTGACTTGCTCTTTGTCGCTGGAAGGGATGATAGCTGCTACTGATGTTGTTTGTTTTAATGTTAGGGTTACATATTGTTCCTCCTAATTCTTTTGGACTTTGTCCTTTATTTTTAGGTTTGGGTTACTTATGTGGGCTCAGGCCTTCTTTATTGCATTCTTATTGTTTAAGTTTGGATAAGAACTTCTTTTAAGGCTTTGCATGTCAAAATTAATGTTATCTAAAAAAAGAAATGTAATATATATTTTCCTGTATTATATATAATAGAAAATATGGTAACACATAATATATAATATATAAAAATACAGAGACGCTCCTAACCTTAGAGCTTCTAGGTACCTCCGCTCCCCCGCCCCGCTCCCACTTCGTGCAACTAAGCATCAGCCACCAGAGTCCCAGACCATGGCGAAACAACCCTTGATATATGTACATGGACTCGGTTAAGACTTAAGAGTGTCGGGTCTTCGTATATGTCTAGTGGTTGGATACGTGTGAATTGATAATCTCAGATACGGTGCTATGGACCCAAAGTTCTGTATGGGTGTAGCATGAACAATTATATCCATGCACTATGGGTAATTTTGTCGTGGAATGTTGTTGTCTATGAATGTAATCTACATTAAATGGGATTTGGGGTATCTTCGAGCCATGTGAGAGGTTGGAAACTATTGTTCCATCATATATTAGCTTATTCTTCTTCAAACATTGGTAATAAACGAAATGATCCATATGTCCAATCTGCGCACAACTAAAAAATACATATCCCATGCTAGGGGTGTGCAACAATGGACTTGGGGTTCCTGTAGTGTCCCAAGTCACTACATCCCCGTAGTGACCTCAATTGTGGGCTCTCTGAAATCTTCATTTAGGATTGGAACCGTTCATTTTTTGAGGAATGTTGAGCACATTATGGGTTCAAAAAATTATGATCATCGGAGATTGGTACACACACTTGAGACATATTTGTCTTACAGTGGATCCAGATAAATGGTATCCGAACGTATGACTACCAATATCCAATTAATTTGATTTTTTACATGAATGATCTACTCAACATTCTCGACAAATTGTACGGTTTCTATCCCAAATACAAATTGTAGAGGGCCCACAATTGAGGTCACTATGGGTATCCCATGCCAAACGTGTATAAATCGGCCGTTTGTCTATCTGCGGCCAGTTTTGCACAGTATTTTGGATTTCGGTTGATATTGCGTTTCTCAGTCACAAAAACTTGTGTTTCGGTTCGGACACCAGATTTGGTTATTGGCAACCCGACCAATCATATGGGTATACATACAATTTCATCATTTTGTACTCAACTACTCCGTCTCTCCTGTTATTTCAATTTCAAATTGATGCACTGTTCCAAAACACTGGCTCATGAAACAACTTTTTATTTCTCTCTTCGAATGACTCTCCTCCTTCCTTTTACTCTCCCCAATATCCCAACTTTATCTCTCTTCTTACTCCTTCTTGCACTAGCATCTCAGAGATGGAATTTTCCCTTTTAATCTCTCTCTCTCTCTCTCTCTCTCTCTCTCCCCTTCTGAAGCGGTTTAGAGGTACCATGGTGATATACCAATCTCTCGAGGGCTTACGTCCCACCATCACTTACCTAGAAAGTCTATTCTTATATATCAACCTACCAAGGAACACTCGATCCGTAGATTTTTCTCTCAATGGGTCAATTTTAATTTTATTTTGAGCAAAAAACAACCAAGCCCATCCAATTAGCCCGACCAATTCCAACTGCAAACTAGCAATCCTATTTTTTCGGTTCCACATAATAGTCGCTTCAAAATCGGGTGAGTCATTCTTGCCCGAGCAGCTAATGGGTTTGGGTGACGGGTAGGCTTCAAACACGGCCCATGCACACCCCTATCCTATACCCTTACCCTTGTGATATTCGATGGACAATTGGACATAGAACACTAGGAAAATTGCTATGTCTATGTTATAGTGCCACTAACTATGTCTACCTCTCTTGTCCCTCTTAAGACATGATGAAATCCAACATGCTTTAGCTTGTTACAATGTCAGCCCCCGACAATCCTATTCCTGCCATATTTCCCCACACAACAGTTTTTCCATCGCATCAGTGTCATTGTCTTCTCATAACCTCTCATGCCACTAAACCACAGTAGCACAACTCCTATTACCTCAACATCCCAACAATATCACTAGAACCAAATGCACACATCTATCCCTATCGGGCCACTGACCAGCCCAGTGGTACCACCCTCATAGCTGCCGCGCCACCTCCTAGAACTACCTCTTCACCCCCCTCTTTTTCTTACAACCTCCACAAATGCCGTTAGAATTCGAGATAAATTGACCACACGACCTATATCAAATGCACCCCAAAAACCGCAATTGCACCCTAAAATCACATTAAAGATAAAAAAATGAACGACAAAAGAAGTTGATTAAAGAAGAAAGGAGGAAGAAGCCAGTTAGGGGCAGACCTAAGGCAGTTAGAAGGAGAGCGTCAAAAAGTTGGTGAAGAAATCACAATGGCAGACCCAAGCCGCTAGTGCACCACTGCTCATTTGTTGCAAGAGTTTTTTTTTTTCCTTTGAAGGATGGGCAGCATGGGCTGACTTGGATTTTAAGATTTGCTGATGAGAACGCCAATGCTTTATCTAGTGGTGATGTTTTTGTTAGTGACTGGAGAGGTATATTTATGTATGTGACAAACTAAAGGAGAGAAGAACTGATATATTATTTAGAATCGAAATACAAAATAATGAAACTATTAAATGTTTAAATAGAGAAAAGTTACACCTAAAAAAGGAAAAGATTACAAGATTTAATCATGATACGATCCCGATTTGAGCACGATACGATCTCGATAAACTGCCTAAAATAGAGGTTGCAATAGGATACTTTCACACCCGCACTCAAACTCATGATGTGAGCCCATAGAGGATCGTGAGTTTGCCAAGGAGATAAGCCAATTGCAATCAAGTGTGTCCATTAATGCTGAACATGCCAAACACCGACCAAAAGCTGAACCGATGCAAATAGAGAAAGAATGCAAATAGAGAAAGAATGCAAACAAAGACTAGAACAGATGCAAATAGGAGGAAGAACTGATGCCATACAGATTTTGGCTACACCTAGGAGGAAGAACCGATGCTGAACAGATTTCGGCTGTAGATAGGAGGAAGAACGGATGCCGAACAAATTTTGGAGAGGAGATGCAGATTTTTGATGAAGATTCATAGTGCCCGGCGGACGGCGGTGAGCATTAGGCTGCCCGCCGGAGAATGGATTCCGTCATGTCTAGAACTTTGGCTTTGATATCATGTGACAAACTAAAGGAGAGAAGAATTGATATATTATTGAGAATTGGAATACAAAATAATGAAACTATTCAATGTTTAAATAGAGAAAAGCTACGGCTAGAAAAGGAAAAGATTACAAGATTTGATCATGATATGATCCCGATTTGATCACAATACGATCTCGATAAACTGCCTAAAATAGAGGATTGCAATAGGATACTTTCACAATTTAGTTAGTTAGTTAGTCTTTAGTGAGCTCCAGAGGAGGTCTATGCCCATCTTCTTTGCGTCTTTGTCAGTAGTGCACTAGTAGTGGTTTACAATTCTTTCTGTTAAACAGCTCCTTTGTCTCTTTTTCCAATGAAAAACAGTGTTTTACGGTTCTTTCTGTCAAACAGCTCCTTCGTCTCTTTTTCCAAAGAAAGACCTTTTCATGCTTTGTTGATGATAAGTTTTTGTTTCTCAGTTGAACAATAGAAGGAAAGAAAACAAAGAAAAATGAAACAGGGTATAAGTGTATCTGAAGCAAATTGTGCGATTACTAAGGAACTGGGATTGTGGTTGCGGACAATTGCCATTTATTTGGAGCTTAAACGCGCTATAGTTAGGGTTATGTTTGTGGGCAACTGGGCGTCATCATTTGTTTGGAGCTTACGGTGTTGTATGATCACTCCTCATCTGTGTGGTTTAACCTGAGACTTGTCTTGGTTGCCACGCTTCGACGTTATTCATTTTTATGTGCTGTTTGCTACAATTGAAAATTATGGTGTTGGCGGTTTGTTGGCTGATAGTTTGATGCGAAGGTGGAGCATATACAGTAGGACTACTAAAGATGATGGGTGCATATGAAAGAAAGAAAGATAGTCCACAGTATGATTTCTATTGTAAAGTAGTCTGGGACACTATTTTTTCTTTTTTGAGCAAGTCAGTTTTGTCCTTTGTTCTGTTGTCTTCTTTTGCTTAAAAGAAAATTTGCTCAATACATATAGTCCAGGTATTGAAAACATGTCGTAGATTTTATTTTCACATCTCATGAGTGGTTTTGATGGTTCTGATTAGCATTTAGATAATTATTTTATCATTTTTCTGGGATGGAAGGTAAATTGATTACATTGTGTTATGCAGAAGAAGTACTATTGGAGAATGTGGAGTTGATTCTTGAAGCTTTTGATTATCTCCAGCTGCCATTTGCTCTAAATGAAGGTGTTGTAAACCAACCAATAGATATTATTCCTTTTGCTTGTTTTTGGTAACCTTGCTTTCTGTATATAGTGCTTGACCTATAGTAACTATTTGCGTGTTTATGCTATTCATATTTTATTCCTATCTTGTTGGATTGTGTCTTCTTTATCTACATGCTTCATCTACTGAATTATGCAAAACAAAGTAGTAACCTGTTTATGCGAATGCTGAGCTTGTCTTTGCTAAATTGAGAAATACAACAAAGGTGGATACATACCTTTCTACAGGACCATCCCATAAGGAAGAGTGGAGTTTTGTTCACCCTCCCTAAAAGAGGGTGAACAAAACCCTCTCTCCTATTGGTTGAAATGGTGTGGACCCCACCATAAAGTGATGTCATGCTTACCAAAAATTGTATTGCAAAGGTAAGCATGACATCACTTTGTGTGGGTTCCACACTATTTCAACCAATAGGAGGGAGGGTTTTCTTCACCCTCTTTTAGGGAGGGTGAACAGAATTGCACTCCATAAGGAAGCCTAATTCTATTGAATTACAATAGCCAACTACCCTGACCTTTCTCCACATCTATGCCTCTTGCGTGCGAATCTTCATAGCCACTTTCCTCATAGCTTGATTGAATAACTTAAGTCCTATCAATGCAGTCAATTCGTTGTCGTAGGAGAGCATAATATGTCCCACTTTGTTAACTGACATTTGAACTCCATTCTCAAACCCCAGCATAAGAAGTTCCTCTGTAGCTCCTCCAACCTCTTTGCCACCAATATTGGGATGACAAACCAAGACATAAAGTTAGTGCGTAGGCTTGATAAAGCACTTTGATGAATGTGTCTCCTCCACCGAGAGTTATTGTCTCTTTGACCCCGCAAGCGTCTTATGAAATCTCTCCAATTGAGTTCCAAGACATGCGAACCTAGCGGTAGACCAACATAATAACACGGGAGAATGTCGGTCTAGCAACCACCCAAATCAAAGCAAGCAAACCAATGTCATTAACCTCCCCATTTAGCACCAATTATCATTTTGGCAATTTTCTTAAGGTCCTGACGCAGCCTTGAACTACTGGAACACCCATCTATGGTAGCCGTTTGAGTCTCGTGACTCTCCTTACTCACAGAACATATCGTGCCAAAGTTTACTGCCTTTTGAAATTAAGGCTTTTCTACTCCTCCAACATCCTCGATCTCTTCCCAAACCTACCCCAAAGAACGTCTTCCCAACATTCTTTCTAATAGGAGACCCAAATTCTTTGACCCAATGGGCCAATGCAGTAATGAAGCCACCGATGTTGTATCTCCAATGGGTATTTAATATCACAAATATACTTATTCATAGTATGCTTTAATTCAAAAATCAACCCAACAGTCAGAATGAAGAAAGAAAATTAACCACTTTAGCCTCCTCACAG
Organism: Gaultheria prostrata; assembly: GCA_036023075.1. Taxonomy (NCBI): domain Eukaryota; kingdom Viridiplantae; phylum Streptophyta; class Magnoliopsida; order Ericales; family Ericaceae; genus Gaultheria; species Gaultheria prostrata. The sequence goes on along the minus strand of JAXBDA010000712.1, from coordinate 62,280 downwards.
TTGGAAAACCATCTATTACCACGCTTCTTAAGGTTCATCAGCACATGGCTCAAAGCATCCATTAACAAGGAGAATAAAAACAGGGTCCTTTTCTGTTTAGGTATATTACTGAAACTCATTTTAATTGTCCTACAATCTGAACCACAAAGCTCACCAGTCATGTATCTATTGCATAGATTTCCTTTTGATTTTATGGGCATGCATTGACCACACAATTCATTGTAAGTTAAGACGTCGATGTCCTATTGAGAATTGGCAAACCTGCTACGCGATTGGATTTTGTTTTATTGCAATAGAGAAGTTTTGTTACGTCAAGGCATTAGTTTTTAACTTAAGGTGCTCTTATCATGGGGATCATTTGTGGCAGGTCGAGTTGGGAGATTAAGCATCAAAATTCCATGGAAAAAGCTTGGCTGGGATCCCATTATTATTACTATAGAGGATGTATTTGTTTGTGCCTGCCAGAGAGATGACCGAGAGGTAGTTTTGATCTAATGCTTGCTTATATAAAAGGGATTTTGACTTTGGGACACTTCTTTATTTTTGTTGTTTTCTTTGGCATAATGCTTCATAAACCCAATTTAGCAATAAAATTGAAAAAGAGAAAGCTCAAAAAGAGATTGTTCCTCATAACTTTTGACTGTAATTCATTTTGCCTTTGTTGTGGTAGTGGTTTAGGGATGCAGTTGAAAGGAGAGAATTTGCTGGGAAAAAGGCTAAACTTGCTGCAGCGGAGCTGGCCAAATTATCAAGATGTGTCTGTGGTGAGCAATTTTACTTCCACTACCTAGTGCCAATGGTGGAGTTGGTTCCTTGTTTTTTTCAAAATGTACTTCCTTTCCTTTTCTTTTGGTTCTTTATTTTTACTCTTCCTATCTATCTTTCTATTTTTCTTTCCGCTTTGATGCCTTTATTGGTTTTTGCATATTTTGCACAAAGATGAGATGAAAACTTCCGTATACTGAAATTAGTAGAAGTTCTTTGGTGAAAACTCTAATGTTTCTGTTGTTTTGTTGGATCCAGAATCACATGAAAGGACTTACTATCATTTTATGTCTTCAATTTTCTATTCCTGGGAATTTTCTTAGGTGTCTCCATGCATTCTGATTAATTTGATTGGCCTCATTTTACATTTCTTCCACTTCTCTCCTTCCCTCCTTTGATATAGTTGCTTCCATCTTTTGGAATAATATATTAGAGACTATGTTAGACTCTGCTAAATGCATAAGGTACCCGTGCCTTCTACTCGACACTCAAATAAGTGTATCGGATATGTGTCCGACATGTTTGCTTGGCCGCTCATATAGTAAGCACATTTTAGAGTTTCCATTTACCTCGAACTTTTAACATGACTCCTATATGAATGCATGGAATGATCTATGAAGCCTTGTAAATGTTGTATATCATGCAAAATGAAAAGAATTGTACTAAATAATATGAATGGTTTGGAAGTCTTTGCGTCCTTGAGATGGAAATTGAATGAGTACGATACGTAGACACATACACACCCCCAACACCTATATCCGAGTCCAGGTACCATAGATTAGAGATGGCTTCAATTTAATATTGACGATGCTTGGATACTGGGGCTTTGTGTCGTGGTCTTGTTCACGGGAATGAGTAGCCAATGAGTGGCACTTTTTTGGCCTCTGCTAGAAGCCAACAACTCTAGGTAGGCAAGCAAAGGAAGAACACCAAAGGCAAATAAATGAGAAAGGATATCCAATCATAGGCAACAATGTGATTACGTAGCAACTTGGCGTTTTTCTCTAAATCATTTTCAGTTATGAGTGGATGTTTTTGGGGTTGTATTAAGGGTGTTGGATCTTTTATCCTGAGAATTTTTTTCGCCTTATTTTCCATCTTTCAATTTTATTTATTTTATATGTGCTTTGCCACTTACTGAAATAAAAATTGTTGTTCTCCCTTGGCCATTTATCAAGTCAATTTTTGTTGTTGCTGATTCTGACAGCACCATAAACTGGTTGGCATGGTGATTTGATAACAGTAAGCACGTCATTGACATCATTATGTGGAAGGAGTTATGATACCTAATTTAATTGGTGGGGAAACCTAGTCGATAGTCTCATATATAGTTCCGTTGATATCCGTAAGTTTTGCTAGAACAAATTTTGTTTCGTTTTTTCTGAATTTTTAAACTGGGAAAAAGCAACTTCAAAAGGTTTGTGCTGCTGCTGTACAAGTGTCAGGGAGCTGTGACTTTGCAGCGAAGTCCTACATCATAGGAGTACCAAGTACTATGGAGTGTATAAGTATGAGGGCATGCTCACTGCGAAAGCTAGCTTTTGGAGTTGAGTTCTTTCCGAAACCGTGTAACATGGTATCAAATCTAGGTACCAAGGATGGGCGTGTCTGGTCAGTGCGCGGCAGGTGTTGCCGAGTGTGCACGTTGCGCATGAGGAAGGGTGTAAAGTGAAGGCCCACATTGCCCGAGTACCAGAGTAGTATGAAGTATATAAGCGTGAGGGCACCCTCACTTCAGAAGCTAGCTTTTGTGGTTGATTTCTACCCCAGGCCGTGTAACAATATGCAATCAGTGACATGACCGGGATAGGAAATAGTAGATCTATTAGCAGTGGGCAATCATATAATTTATGCATATATATTGCCCCCATATAAGTCATTTGTTTAGCATAGGCCCCATTTCAGAAGTCAGAGTGACCCCCAAAAGTGTATCAGTCTATTGCCACGGGATGTAGGTTTGTAGTTTAAGCTTCTTTTGTGCCATTGACCTTCCTTCCCCCTCCTATATTCTCGCATTTTATTTTTCTACGTTGCTTTATATTTTTATTTTTTACTTTTATGTTGCTTTGCTAATTTATCATAAACTTGTCTTGTTCTACATTGCTGTAAGTGATGGTTGATGGTTATGTCTGTATTTTGCTGAGCTCTGGCTAATAGCAGGTAACTATTCTCTGCAGATAATCAGGCTGGGGAATCATTTATCTCATATATTACAGCAAAGGTGACTGTCTTGCTCATCGATCTGACCTTTACGGCTTTACTTCCATGTCTTAATAGTGAATATCCTTGTAGCTCAATTAATGTGTTTATTCTTCAACAGATCTTGCTAATCAGTTAGTGCGTCTAGCCGGTCTTGCTTGAAAATTTTAATTTCAGTTTCTTAGTTTGGATGTTAACATTTACTCTCATTCTAGATTCTCGACGGTATTCAAGTCTCCATCAGAAATGTCCATGTCCTCTATCGTGATACGTTGACAGATACGGTATAATTCCGACCTCCCTGCCATACTTTGATCTTTGTTTTTCATTCATTATTCATGTCCATTTTTCGTTGTACTTCCATCTATTCGCTATTATCTTGAGCAGTTTCTTCCTTTTCTTCTATCATTACCTTGTGGTTTGAGATAGTTTTCTCCTGTGTTATTGCAATTAGTTTCCCCTTCATTTTCTGGGGAACATGAAAATCGACCATATGTACCTCGTAAGAATCACACTAGTTGATAGTTGTATCCACATAATTTTTCTCTGTATGTATGTTCAATAGCAGAACATATGAGGGATGCCATGGTTATTTCCCCTTTATGTTTCTTTCAACTTTTTCAGTGACATTGGGAGCCTAGAAGTTTATTGCAGTAAGAGTGGAAATAGTTGCACAATTTTTCTTGTGTCTTGATCAACCTTTGTTCTTGATTGTATCTAGGCACAATCTGTGTTTGGTTTGAAGTTTTCCAGCTTGACAATAATGAAGCAGAATCTTCTTGGGTATATTTTTACTTCTCTTTGCTTATACTTAGTTATGTGAGTTAAGTTGTTTTTTGTCATGCATCCTGTTTACGCATTTATACTGTTGTTGGGTATTTTTGGATGATATAAATGGCTAGCTCTGAAGTTCAGTTGATGATTTCTGGAACCAGGTCTGTGGACTTGCTAAACAGTGGCTTAGAGGGTTGATTATGTCTCATGCATTGGACTGGATTTTCTTGCATTCCATTTTGATATCTGGTTTCTTTTGGGACCTTGATTTCTATCATTGATTTTTCATTGTCCTTTTAACCTTTTATGACAAGCTAAACATCCGCAGACGCGCAATTTGGTCTGATTCACTATTGGTTGTGATGTTGCATATGCATCGTTGGTATTGTTTTTGTTTGGCTACTGCAGAAAAAGATAGTTTTGGAGATGGGGTGACTTGGAATGCCACATAATGGAAGTTTCTTATTCTTATTACTACTGTAGATGGTCTCTTGAAACTCTATATAGAATATTATAACGGTGGAATGGTCGATGGAATGTTTTTTACCAAGTTAAAGTGGACAGTTGCGATTTACTAGATGGAAATTTTCTGTAGGCAGGATCCACTTGTAATTTGGTAGCTGGTAGTTGGTAGTTGTTGTAAGTATGCATTTTATAATTTGGAAGAAGGGGAATGAAAGGCTTTCCTATTTACTGTGCAATGTAGCGGCACAACTGTTTGGTCATCTTTTTATTCTTGCGGTTCAGCGCGGTTGTTTTCACTGTTTTGGGACTTTTGGCATGTCACATGCTTCCGATGATTAATGACAGCGTCTATCAAGGTGCGTACTGGAGGGAAGATGGGAAAATGGCCCTGTTGTCTTTTTTGTGCATATAGGAGCGTGCAAAAGGTGCTTCATCTTTTGCTTGCTTAAGGAAGAACAATCCAACCATTGAGGCCTCTATGGAATTCACGTATAAATTTCTTTCCTGTGAAATGTAAAACAGCTGTAAAATGCCTGTCACCCAACCAATTTGGGTGCGTGACAAGGAATGTTCTTTTAGCGCAGGAGAAAAATTCCTTTTATGATGCCATATCTTCTGGAATTTTTTCATATTATGGACTCCTTAGGATGGCACTGTTTTCTGACTTACTCTATTGTTTCTTTTCCAGAAACAACATAAGGATCGATGGTTGCTGTTTTTGCACCTGTATTTGGTTAAGCTTATTGGTTGTTAGGCTGTAGGGTCTACTGATATGGTAGGTGATGAATCTCATCAGAAAGAATTATGCTTGTAAGTAGTTAAGTATGGTCGGGTGACAAGGAGCCAGACTACAACTTCAACAATTTGTTGGAGTGGTTATAGAATCCGCAAGATGGGTTATACTGATTTGAACTTGCACTACCTGAATGGTTAGTAGTGGTTATTGGATGGAGGGAATTAGCACGGTAACTTTCTTGTCATCATGAGGAAGACGGCATGCTGTTACCCTTCATAGTCAAGGTTGCTAGTTTTACTAAATTATTCAATGGTATATAACCAGCCATTGTTTGGCAATACGATGATTGTACAGGTACTGTAAGAATAAATGTTTGAAGGACTTTTCAAGGAGAAACATGTCTGAACAGAGTTGAAATAAATAATAATGTTGAGATTGCTGTGTTCTGTCCCTTATAGTTTAAGAAGAAATTAAGGTGCTCATGATTGGTAAGAATTGCTTGAGGTGGATAAAATGTAGCTGTGTTGTCTTAAATGGTTTTTCTAGGTGCAGCTTAGACTCGTTTTGGAACTCAGACAAAGGTCTGCATTTCAAAGGAGTGGTGGGGTGATGTTTAATGTGTTGCAAGAGTAAGAAGGGTAAAAGTGCGGGTTTGAGACTTCTAGAAATCAGATATCGTTGGACTTTAATGTGGCCATGACTTCTAAAAGAAATCTTTCTAGTTGTTCTGATGTGATTAGGACCTAATTTTGTGAAGTTCATTTTATCTCTTAATGAGAACAAGTGTGATTAATTCGTCGAAAACTATGGACTCTCCATTTTCAGTGATGTTGAGTGGGTTATTGGAATACATATTGAGTGGTTGAACGACATGCGAGGTTTTCAAACGCCAAAAACAAAGGATTTGTTCCCAGTGACAAGAATAGCCGATTGAAGGATGTATTTGTGGTAGTGAGACAAAGTTCACTCTGATAGTATATTATTTCTCGTATCTACCTATGAATAATGTCTAGCGAGGCAAAAGAATTCAGTACGGGGGCCCACTTGTATGGGGGGCTGCCTTTAGTTTTCATTTTGTTTGATCCTAGTTATATGGGTTTTTAATTCCGGTATTTCAAAAACTTAAGCTCTGCATTTTGCTGTTGTCAATTTCTAATACTTAGGGTAGGCATAAACCCGTACTTTTCTGATTGTCTAATTTGTCAATTTCCTAGCGGAAAGAGAGGAGGTCAAGTAAATAAAATGGTGGAGATCCAAGGTTTGGAAGTTTACTGTAGCACTTTCCAGAGAACTCTTGATTCGATGGTGGTAGACAGTACTGGATACTCCGAGCTGTGGAGCAATGCTAGGTGTGAAGGCAAAAACGTCTATGTATTGGCCCCATTTGATGTTTCCATGTCCTTAATGGTGAGTAGGTTTGTTTTCATGAGCATTTAACTAGTACTTTGTGTAGGATATTGCATATTTATTTCTTTGGGTTTGTTTTTGATTTTACCACTTCCTTATGGATTCCTTCCTGTCCTTTTATTCTACTCATTTCTGAGTTATTAGTATCCTTTATTGACCAACATCATGGAAGTGCATCATTAGTGGGTAACTTCTCCTTGATTGTGTTAGATAGCTTGATATACATTGTTGGGCCTATTTCCTAACAACTTAAGATTTTGAGATAATTGATAACTTGAATGGTATCCGAGCTCAGGTTGGGAGAGGTCTTGTGTACAAGTCTTCTCTATTTACATTTGTTCCCCATTTCCATTGTGTTTCTCCGCTTTGCATTCTATCACAATATGCATGCATGTTTGCATCTCCACGTGCAAGAAGGGGTTGCAGGTGAAGGAGGGTGTTAGATTGCTCTATATACATTGTTGGGCCCATTTCCAAACAGCTAAAGTTTGAGACTACTAGCAAATTAATAGATGGTACCTTCCTAATCTTCAAACACTGAATTTGGAATAAAACTAACGGGGAATCCTAACGACCGTCCAAGGGGTGGTCATGATTCTTGGTTTAAACATCCTTGTTGGTTCAATGGATGGAAAAAATGTGTATGTTTTTCTGTTGTTGTTGTGCATTTTTCCCTTTTCACTTGGATGAAATCTCTAGCTCTTACGCACTTTTTCTTTTGGGAATTTTTATCTTTCCTTCTCGCAGAAATAAGTCAGTGATTTTCTTACATTCATGTTAATGGCTATCTCTAGTTTTTTTTATGTAGGTGAGCAGATCAGGAAAGCAGGAAAGTGATGCTCCACAGTATTCCATCAACGTTGAGTTATTAAGATTGGTTGGTTTAGTGTTGTGATGGCATTTTTCCTGATTTCGTTTTGTTTTTATGCAAGTCTTTTGATTGATGTTTTAATTGTTATTCTCATGTGCAATGTAACTCTTTTAGGTGTTGTCATTGGATGAGGTCCAGTTGCAACAAATCCTTGCTCTATGGGATTACTTGGGAACATGTCAATTGAGGGAGAAGTAAGTTCACTACTAGGTTATCTTGATTCATTTGCTGAGTTAGTCATCTTGCTTCATTGATATATTTGAAGTGAGACATTACCTATTGGAAAAATTGTAATCTTTGTCTTTATAGCATGGCCTCATTTTCTTGAATGGCAGTTGATTTAGTTCAGTTCTTCCTTTATTGAGTCATTGATTGTCACTTCTTGGTGCGACGAATATGTTCGTTCCTCTGAAAACTGAAACTTTGTTTTTTGGGGAAAAACTGAAAGTGTTGATCTTACGCGATGCAAGCACGGTTATCTGGCATTGGAATTCTGTTTCCCTATTAATACTTGGCTGTTATAGATACCTGTTTATGAAGAGTAATAACCAGGTCACTCAGAGATTTTACATAGTAGAATTTTTCAAGTCACCAAAGCTTGATTTTTGCCATGTAGCCGAATTGGATTTAAAGTTTTTACGTCATTTTCATTGGAAAGAGCAGTTGCTATCCAAAAGCACCTAAAGAATTGGGTAAAAGTGTGGAAGCTAAATGGAGAAAACAAGAAATAAGGAGAAACCGTGTAAATGCCATACCCCATGGAAGGAAAATGGGTAACATAGGATTGGAAATGAAAACAATTGATTTTATTTGGTAATGTTAGAGCTTGTCCGACACTGGTTAAGTATAACCTCCAAAACAAGTATATGAGCCTGGGCGGCCTCTTTACTAATTGCCAATTGGTTTTGAGTTGGATGCTTTAATATGGTTTTAGAGCTAAGTTTTCAAAGGCTTTTGGGCAAGATTCTCTTGATTTGTTGCCCCGTTATTTGTGGCTTTAGAGCGCCTTGTTTTGTGGTGATCCCTATGTTTTGGATCCTTTCTTTCCCTCTCCACGTACGCGTCAGAGGTTGCACATAAAGGGGAGTATCAGAGCTTGTCCCAAATTGGTTGATTACAACTTCCAAAATTAGTATATGAGCTTGGGCGGCCTCTCCACTCATTGGCACTTAGTTTTGTATTGGATGCTTTAATAGGTTATCAAGTATCTATTAATCGAAGTAATTCGAAGAAAAACATAGAGAAAAACATACTAGAGTTGTACCCTAAGGCGTACGGATTACGTACCTAGTGCCGACAGGACCCATTCCAAAAAATGTAGAAGTGTATCACAAACATGTTATGTTTAGGTGTACAAGGTAGGCATGCAGCCGAATGGGAGCCTTCCATGCACCCAATGAGTACTGTACAACAACCTTTTTGAAGTATAAATCCTTCATTGCTAATCTCCCACTTCGATAACATAGTTGGAAACAAGCCCCTCTTATTACAAGAAAGTATGCTTTCACAAGGTTTTAGTCTTGTCCTTGCCACCTCAAGCTTTCAGGCCCACTTCGTTCTTTTCACCTGCCTCATGATGACAAGTATCGTGCCAAGGCCCAAGCTTCTGACACCTCATACCTTGTAGGATGGCATATTTTCATGAAGGGATGATTGAGTGATGGCTAAGAAAAACTCCATTGTCACGAGAAATGGCTAAGGCTAGAACCTTGATTACCACTTTGTCGAATCTACGACTACCACATATCCTTATAAGCAAAGAGGCAGTGCCTGAGTATGAATTATGAAATCTTTTGCATGGACCGAGGAATATTCAGTACCTAGAGAGTTGGATAAAGTATGGAAGCCAACGCAATGGTCCGTAGGTATGATGCCTCTCAAGCACTACTGTCGTGCAGCTCGTGTCTCTCTCTGGCCCCACCATTTCAATTATGGAACTATCTTATGATGCCTCTTGGTTCCACGCTATGGCTCTCTGCATCACCCTTGCACTGGTGCCTTTAGAACAACTAATTTTATTGAAACCATTGACCATTCATGTACTTTTTTTGTAATATGCAATGAGTTTCATGCTTCCGAACTATTATTTTTGAACATTTTTTGTTGCAGTTTTAAGTGACAAACTGATAATCTGTGAAATATTTGTCTGCTGATCTAGTTTTGTTTAGAAAAAATTTACTATGTGTATGAGTTCCAAATAATCTCTCTCTCAACATTTGTGTGTGTTTAATGCTTACTGATATGTTCTGTGTGCACATTATTTGTTATTTCTTGATGTGAGAGGCGGTCAGTTGTTAAGCATCAGTACTTCCAAAACTTAAGATAGCTCTAAGTGTTTTATTGTCTGGAATGGTATAGGTATGGACGATACCGTCCTTGGAATTATCCTTTATTGCGAAAACGTCAGGGTTGGCAAACAGTTTGGTGGCACTATGCTCAACAATCTGTTCTGTCTGATGTTCGCAAAAGCTTGAAGAAAACTTCATGGAAGTACCTTGGAGAACGATTGTAAGTTTATTGTTTGTTAAAAGTACGTATGCTGTGGAATAGCAGCAAGGTTGTATTTCCTTTTTATGGGGACTTTGGTCACTGCTCAGTTGGATAATTTTTAACTCTATTCGTTTTAAGCTAAAATTTGGATGGCATGTACGTCAACTTATTTCCTTACTCGTTCCCTTTACTGGTTTTATACATGTGATCTAAAAACTGTTTTCTTGTATCCTGTCATTTGGACACACATTTTGTTGTTTCAGGTCTCATTATAAACCATAGAGAGCAAAAGGAATTTTGCATGATAGTTCTAGTCAAGTCACCTATTAGAAAGCTGGATAGTCCAGGATATAAAGCTAAGCATTATATCACCTAACAAGAAGTCGAGAAATTACCAGAGACAATGTTGATTAATTTGCTGGGACCTTTATTGCCTGTTGGTGTCATTTATCAGTGGTTCATTTTATCTACAACAAATTGTTTTTATTGTGGTAAAAAGAAAAGTCGTCAGTAGGAGAACAAGAAGTTCACGTTCATTGAAGAAAGGAGAGAATACTGGATTCTTATGCTTCACAAATAGCTCTCCAATCTTTTTACTAAAAAATAATGGAATCCCATTGAAAGAAGTACATACCAAAGCCTAAAAAAGCTAAATAACAAATTTTCACCCAAATACTTTCCAGTTCTTCAGGTTTGACCCATCTTTTTCATTCCTCTCTAGCAATAGTACCCGGAGAACACAAAAGGACAATGAGAAAATAAATCCCACCTCCGCCACCGTGCAACACACCATTGAGGTTGTAAAGAGTGAGTTTATCTGTTTATTTATTTTGATCGAAATTATTGATAATGAGTTCCGTGTGAGCCATTATCCACGCGAAGACTTCAACTTTAAGGGTTACATAAGCATTCTGAGTCATCTTGTAGGGAGGAAAAATTGGAACGCTTGAATGATCAATAAGTTATGAAAATGCGACTTTCGAGAAACAAGAATAAACCGGATGATTTGAGAATCCACACCCTCATGTCTTGCGGATCATTAGACAAAGAAACATTCTGATGAGTGACCAAAAAGATGCACGTTCGGTAGTTTCACTATTTTTTGAAAATCCGGAGGTATTGTATTTGGAAACGAAAGAGCCATTAAATCAATTGAAACATTGTGAGCTCTTGATAATCGACACAAATGCGGAAACAAAAGAGCAAACAAAAAAAAGGCATGATGTGTTGGTGGGAGTGTTTTAAAGCCTTTTATGCGCAAAAATTGCCTTAGATCATTTGGAGGAATCTAGTCTTACAACCACTTCTTAGTTAATAGAGAGGATTCATAAGGAGGCGACTTAAAAGTTCCAACAGTTGTATTGTCGAACCGTCCTTTGTTTTTATAGTTGGAAAGTGAATGTAAAAAGCTGAAATGGAACAAACTAAAATGATGCCGAATCGAAAAGCCCTTGTTGACAGAGTAAGAACCAAGAAACTGGGAAATCAGAACCCACCTGGAAAAAGCCTGCTCTTGGAAGTCCATGATCCCGAGTCATTGTATAAAGGGTTGTGACTCGTCCTAGTGTCATACTTGCCTGTACTGCCTGTTCATTTGCTAATATATCTCTTACAAATTAAGGAATGTGTGTCTATGGGACTGGCTATATATATATATAGGTTTTGGATAAAAACTGTATATGTACAGTTTTTATCCAAAACTGCTTGGATCAAGCCCTTCCGGGTATGTTTTTTTTATGATTTCTCGCGGGGCCTTTAAAAACATGTTTTAAAAACATTGAGCGGTTTGGATCGTCAAAATTACCTCGGGAACAGTGAGGTCCGCATGGTAAGTCCAATAAGGGGCAAGTCCAATAAGGGGCCCTTATTTGAAGCTCCTTGTATATATATATATATATACATGTACAGTGGGAAGGAGAGCTTGATCAGCTGTCATACCATGTTCTTACATGGAGAAGGACACAGACAATGAACATAGAACTGAAATCTGCATACTTACCCTATACTGGGTTAGCTTTATTTGCTTTGTTAGGTCCCATTGTGATGTAGGACGGTTTTAGAACACTTGAGTACGACCACCTACAATAGGAATCGTGGTGGTTTTTGGTAGGAAATAAGAATAGTACTGGAAAAAGTGCACAAAGAAGAGAAGAGGAAAGAATGAGAAGAAGATGAGAGAGAGAGAGAGGTAAAGGTGCTTCACCCTTGCAAGGGTTAGGCAGTTTCTACAAGGACGGACTCAGCCCAAACCCCAATCACAATGCCTCAGCCTTGTAAACTCAATTCATTAATCAACTTTGTATTGAAAAGAAAGATTACATCTATATTTATAGGCTAAACAATGGCCTTTTGAATTACTAGAAGCCTAAGTGAAATTAACCTAATTAAATGCTTGTGAATGAACCCAACTAAATGCATGCAATTAATAAGACATGTGAATGATCCTAGATATAAATGCAAACATCAAACCTACTAACAAATAGATGCAATGTGTTTAATATATCTAGATGACTATTAATAATGAATAATGATCCTTGACCTATCAATTACCATGGATGACCATTGAATGACTGATCCTTGAATGACATGCTGCCCTTCGATTATGATTGTTTTAATAACCAAGTTACCCTCATCGAGCACTTTACTACTTGTTGCTGCCCTCATCACATCGCTCTCTGGGGAAATTTTCGTGATGTAGACAGATAGTAGACAACACCTTGTGCAGTGTTATCTGGAAATTAGTCAAAGCCATGTCTCTTGTCTTAACATGCAACAACTATATTCCACAGGAACCAACGCCGCAAGTACGTGAACTTGTACAAGACTAAATTAAAGTGTCTTCGAGAAGAACAGGTGATATACTTTCTGCATGAATTCTGCAGCAATGACACTTATCTTGTCTATTTTGTTGTTAATCTTTCTAATTTTTCTGTTTTTCAAGACCACTTTTGTCTTTTTGGGAATCAAGGCTTATGGTAGGGAATGGTCTGCGTGGAACTACGGATATTTGTGCATCTGGAAGATAGCAAATATAGTGAATGGAGTTGTTTTTTTCCTGTAATAAAATCTAGAATTCTTTGTAAGCAAAGCATATGCTATCATATTGAAAATATGCAGAAGAAAAGAATTAAAACACTCAAAGAAGGAAATATTCTGAGTTGCATGTGGAAAGACTGATAACTTTGTTCAGGCAATTTTTGTTATATGAAGAAAGAGTGAAAGACTCTTACCTTTTTACCCAGTCTTCTGAAGTGGTTTCGTCTCCTAGTGTACACTAGCAAAATATGATAGTGACCCCAGATTTGAGAATTGAAGTCATTGTAAATAGAAAGCAGAAATCCTATATGGTGTCCACATTTTGGCAGTATGCCACTTCTAGACTTAGCACAATGAGAGCAGATTTCTTGGCAAGTGGAAACCGAAATCGCAGAACTGAAGCTTGCTGTGTAACTCACTACATGCTTCATTATCTACCATAAATTGTGGACTTTGCTTTTGCAGTCCGCTTATGTCGTCAATACCTTGAGTCATTTTGCCTCTCGTTGGTCCCTTACCTTGTGTTGGATGGCTCTTCTGCTAGGATTATATAAGCTTTTAATTTTATGGGCCCTTTCATAACCATTATTTTTCTTTGTCTAGGTGCAACATTAGTGTGTAAAGTTAGTTGCTGAACATTGATACATTTTATCTTATTCTTTATTGTTATCATCAGCTTGTTGATGACAATATTCTTCTTGGGTTGGAGCAAATGGAGAAAGAATGTGATATAGAGGATATATTAAATTATAGGTCTGCTGCTGAGGGTGAACTACAGGTATGGTTGTGCTTAAGTATAGCTAAACAAGATTGATGATGTATGATTTTTAAATTTCTGTCCACCACTTCCCTAGTTAACATTTCTGGCCGTGCACATTGTGCACCTTTATTTTTCTTTCGATCTTCTTGGTATTAAACGATCTCATATTTTAACTGAAAAGTAATATTCGATTGATGTTTTTTTTTTTTTTATAAAAAATGTGATTGTAGGAGTTCCTATTGAATTCAAACTCCTGCTTGGGAGTGAGTGGTACCAGTATAGGTTCGGAAAAGTTACATAATGGCGAGCGCTCATCTAGCAGGCCTAGAGGATGGTTGAACTGGCTGTCTCTAGGCATGCTTGGTGCTGGGGGAACAGATGATTCTAGCCAGTTTTCTGGTGTTGTTTCAGATGATGTTATCAAGGTATGTATGCGGCAATTAGTTACCTGACTTTCTTAATTCAGATGATGTAATCAAGGTATGTATGCGGCAATTATTTATCTTTTTTCCTGGTGTAGGATATTTATGAGGCAACAAAGTTCCAACCAGCAGCTTTGTTTGATGGGACATCGGATGGGGTTGATAATGTTGTTTACTCTGAAATCAAGTGTAATATTCATCAAGTATCTGCAACATTGTGGAGCATGTATAATTCTTATCCCTTCGCTATACGAGTACGCTAACAGTTATAGTACGTAAGAGGATAATAATGTCTATGGCCTTCGTCAAAGTTTCTACTTCTTCTAGAAGTGGCAACAAGTGGAGTAGTTCTGCTTCTGCTGAAGTCATCAGAGTCATAGAATTGATCAATGCAGCGGAAATCTTTCTCCCACCCCATGTGGGTGTTGGATTACAGTTCTTGCTACTGTATACTCTGAACATAGTAGAAATTGCCAATTTGAGCTAATGGTTGATTGTGGATCAACAATATTTTTCTTTCCTTCAAAGCCCTCTGGTGAAGTAAAACTTACTTACGTAGTTACATCACAATTGTTTTCTCCTGGGTAAGACTAGTGTTTCATTTGCCCTTCTCCATGTATTATTTGGAGAATTAGAGGTAATTGAGTCTTGAAGTCTTCTATGTGTTGAATTTGTTTCAGTTTCGTATTTTTGCAAATGACACATTTGATTAAGATAGTCTTTTCTGTACCATTACACTGCAGTGTAGTTTGGATTGATTTCATTCTTTTAGCTTGAAAAGAACATAGCAAATTGATATTATTAACTCGGTAGATTGGTCCTTTTAAAATTCTCTCGGCTGTATTCCTCTGTATTTGTGCTTATAGTGCTATGTTGTTTTCCCAAATTTGTACCTTGAGTACTTTAAATGGTGTTAGCATAAGGTAATAGTTGGGACTACCACTGTGCGTTGTGAAGTGTCATAGACATATGTGACATCATTGATGTTGACTGCAATGATTCATTGTTTTTGAAGTGTTATTTTTCCTTATCTGTTGTTGAAGTGCTTATTTTCCTTATCTATTTATTACCCCTCCCTTATAAACTCTTAGTTTTACTTTTCACAAACCAACTTGGAATGGCATAGCGATCCAATCCAAAGAGAGCTAGGGGATTGTCCTGAGGCAACCTTAACATGCTGACATCATCATCCATACAATGACACCAGCATGATGAGCAACCGTAGTCTACCACTCGTGTGGATTTTGGTGACTTTCCAAGAATTTTTAATGCATTTGACAGGATTTTTCTACTTTCAAATACTCTTTTGGAGTTTTTTTTCATGATTTGTTGAGTTCTATTCTATTTGATCTATCAGAACTATTAATTTTTTAAAAATATGTTTTTGTGTAATTACAAGTTGTTTTCAATAGTTTGAACACATATCCTTGGGGCCAGAAATCACTTTAAGTTTCATTTGGTTGACTAGAAACCTATAAATGTGGTTGATATTGGATGTCGTGGCCTAGTTTGGAGCCTCATTGTACTAACACCATGGAATTCGTGATACTTTCGGACAGACTTCGTGTTCTATTGTGGGCTCCTCCCTCCAAAGTGATTTCTTTCATGACAGTGTTCATTTGTTGGCAGATATCTTCGGTTGCGAGGTGGGTTCTTTTTCCTCATCTTATCAGGGTCTTCCTTTGGGTGCCTCATTCAAGTCTAAAGCGGTCTAGAATTTGGTGGTTGAGAGATTTCAGAAAAGACTTGTGGGTTGGACGAGGTAGTATTTGCCGAAAGGGGGAAGGATGACTCTTATCAAAAGCGCATTGTCGAGCTTGCTTACATTCTTCATGTCATTCATCACTAGCCCCATTTTAGTAGTGGCAAAAAGCTTAGAGAAGTTACAAAGGGATTTCCTTTGTGTGGTATGGGGGGAGGAGTCAAGTATCATTTTGTGGATTGGGATACTGTTTGTTCTCCGGTTTGAAAAGGGGGTTTAGGAGTTATGAGGATCGCTATTTGCAATCATATAGCTTATTGGGGGAATGGTTATGGAGATTTTCTTGTGAAAGTGTGGGATGGTTGAGGAAATTGGTGTGTGCTAGGCATGGAGAAGGTTGGGGTGCATGTCCTCACAGAAAGTTTGTCAGCCGCAGGGGGTGGGGCTTTAGAAGGGAATTAGGTGAGGGTGGGGTGAATCTTCTAGGCATACCCATATAAATGTAGGGCCCGGGAATGGGGTGAAGTTTTGGGACCATGTTTGGTGTGGGGAGGTAAGGTTAAGAGATGCTTATCCTGCTATATTTTAATTGGCGGCGGATGGGGAAGCGGCTGTAGCAGATTATCTCATGTCGGATGGGGAGACGTTGTGGTGGGATATTGTGTTTCGTAGGGAGGTACAGGACTGGGGTTTAGAAGATTTACTGGCCCTTAATGGGAAATTATAGGAGATGGGGGACTTGAGGGTGGGTGTGGATTTTTTGAGGTGGAATTCGACGGCAGGTGAATCTTTTTCGGTGAAGTCGTTTACCATGTTTTGGCTGGAGAGCCAAATACTTTCTTTCCTTGGGGAGCCCTTTGGGGCACTCGTGCTCCAAGCCTCCAACCAAAGTTTCGCTTTTCATTTGGTGTGCGGCTAAGGGTAAGATTCACGCTATGGATGATCTTATATGGCGTAGGATGGTAACTGTGATCTGCTATTGCATGTGCTTGCGTGATAGTGAATCAGGGGCGTACTTGTTTATTCATGGTCCTATCGCTAGGCATATTTGGCTTGCGGTTCTTGTATGTTGGGGCATGCTGTGGGTTTTCCTTGCATTTGTGGTGGAGCTTATTCAACAATGATATGGGGCTATAGTGGAGAGAAGAAGATGGAAATGTTGGAGGTTGATTCTGTTGTGCTTGATGTGGTTCGTTTGGCGGGTGAGGAATTGTAGATGCTTTGACGGGGATGAGGTGTTGGTGCCCAAAATTATGAGTCTTTTCGTTTCTAGTTTGTTCAGTTGGGAGTCAAGGGAGTGCAAGCCAACTCCTGATCAATTCCTTGACATGTTAAGTTAGTTTTGGCGTTTAGAGAAGTGTATAGGTTCTATTTATTGTTAGGTCTCTTTTTGGAATTGTTGGCTTTTTGGCCTTTTGTTCTACACTCTAATTTGCACATGGGTGGCATCCCTTGAGACCTCTTCATTAAAATTATTACTTATCAAAAAAGAAGAAGCCAGTTTTCATAGTCAGACAGTTTAGGAAGCCCTTGTCTAAGTACTAAAGTAAGCTTACGGATCTGTTGACTCCGTTACTGGAGCACCACCCTCTATTACTGTTTGATTCGAAAAACAGTCTTGGGAGGATTTCATGATTGCATCCTTACTTTCGTGGCCTTAAGGATAATGTTTTGGTAGAGGCCCAACTCCTTAAGGCTATGCAGATTCTTTACTGTTGCGGTCATCCTTGGGGCTGTCTACTAGTGCGCCTAGCCCTTCCATCCCTACTATAGGGTCTTCTGGTTTCGTATCTAGCAGTGGTGGTCTTGGTAATGTTCTAGGTAATGGAATTGGTGGCCATGGTTTTCATTGTGCTTCTGGAAATGGTGGTCGTACTACTTGGCATGGTGACATGAAATGTGATTTTTTCCTAACTGTCACACCAAACCTTATTGTTGGGAGTTGAGACAAGCATCATTAACCCGATCATGACCAGCAGCTAACTGGTAATTGTTATCAATTGTCCAAAATGCACAAGTTTTTAGGATACGTGCCTCACTTGCAACCACCCCGTCTTGCAGATAGAGATGCAAACATCTACGCTACGCATAGATTGAAACAGAATATATGTGTGTGGTGGTTGGGGTAGTAGAGTGGAAACAGGGAACATGGAATAAATGCAAACGAAGAAACTATTCTCTCAAATGCTTAAGCTATGAGGAAATGAGCCCAATAATGTATTTGAACCTAGTCATCTTTAATGCCCCTTAGCCCCTGCCTTAGTCACCTTCTGATTCTTCTTGTCATGGCCTCCTACTTTTGACAGTCATGATACACTCATTTCTCCACTTAGCTTGATTGTTCAGATATCACGTTCTGTTCAGTTCTCATCTTCCACTGATCCTTTAGAAAATTTAGGTTGTATTGCATGTGAGGCTCTTACACCTTTCCCTTGGGTTTTAGATTTCTGTGCTAGCTCACACTTCTGGTGATCTGTCCTTTTCTCTTTCTTTCATTCATCTTAAGCATGTGTACTCCTGGTTGATGGTTCATCTTGACAGTTCATTGGAAAGTTATCGTTTATCCCACTTGATGTGTGGCGTTACCTTCTAATCTTTACGTTGTTGAATTTTCTGTCTGCTGTATTTTAGCCAATTTATTGTAATGTTCTCATGCTAGAATTCTTTTACTTTTGGTTCTTGTTTATTTTTATTTAATTGTTGCTTACTAATTTCTTAGGAACTTTGGTCGAGCAATTGCGGAGTTGATTTTTGATGGGATGTTTATTGAATGTAAGCTTTGGGATGAATCTGCATTGATTACGTGTTTAGTCAACAGTGGAAGGATGATTAATCCATGCACCAAGCAAGACATTTTGGTTATAAGAAAGGTTTGTATGGTAATCTATCAACCATACATGCATATGAATTAGATATTTATTTCATTGCTTCTTTGTGTTTCTTTATAAATTGTGCATATGTATTTAATTTCCTACAGATAGAAACTATCTAGCAAAACCATGTTGGTCTACTTTTTTATTTACATCAAACTCCATTCTAATTCACCCCCTTTAGCTAGTTAGTGTAAGACCACATTTTAAGTTTGAAATCTTACCTGGATTGCAGTTGAATGAAATTTCACAAGAAATTGATCTAGTATTTGAAATTCTGAGGAATCTCGGATGCAATAAGGATGTTGCATACCATTTATATTGGTGACTGAACTTTGCTCATATAAAATTGTATATGTGGTGCAATGGTTTGCTTCCATTAATGGTATTCACAATGTCTTTGTTGTTTTCTTCTAGTGACATGCTATCACAACTTTGCTACATTTGCACCGTTCTGAGTCATTATGGAGTTGTGGTTTGGATTTGTTGTTAATCACTGCTGTCAGTTGAACTTTTGAGCTGAAATTTCGTTTGCTAGAAAATTAAATGTTCAATTAAGACTAGTTGTTTAAAGAGGCTGACCTCGGAGGATTGCAGTCACCCGGCTTAAGCTGTTAAGTTACCAATTATCCCAAAAACTTAAGCGGTTTGGAAATGGGCATAACTATGTATATCAAGCTATTTAACATCCTCTCTCATGTGCAACCACGTCTTGCACGTGGAGATGCAAACATCCATACATAGTGCGAAAGAGTGTAAAGGGGAGAAACATAATGCAAACAATGAACAAATATAAACGGAGAGACTTGAACCCAAGACCTTTTGTAACTAGAGCTCTGATACCATGTTAAGCTACCATTGTTCCAAAAGTTTAAGCTGTTAGGAAATGGGCATACAATGTATATCAAGCTATTTAGCAGAACCATCCTATTCCTACAAAGGGGGACCATACGCCTTAGGTACCCCTTTAGGTCCGTGTTCAGCGGGATGAAGTGACGTGAGCAAAGCAACAAATTATGAACCCCTCTCACAATCATCAATCCTGCAACACTAAAGCATTCATGAAGATTATTTAGTAATCAATAGTAAAGACAGCATGAGTTGTGTTCTATTTGGGGTGTTGATCAACATATTCTAGGCCTTACAACAAATGTTGCATAGTTGTCCTTTCCTAGTTCTTTTATGTGTTTCTGTGTTTTAGTTTGTTTTGTATTTTGGCGCTCCTTGGTGAGAGCCTTGTTATGGCTACGGGGATTATTTTGTTTCCCTTAATGGTCTCTGTATTTCATTTGTTTGAGCTTCAATGAAAAAGAGTACCCTTTACCGAAAAAAAAAAAGACAGCATGAAAGATTGACTTTTGAACACCATGTTCCTAGCCCCTAGTCAAGCGAGGGACCCTCGTTCTGCCTCTCTGTTTCGGATTCTTACCAAAGACCGACTTTTTAATAGTCATGTGCCTAACTATCCTCGTGTCAAGTGTGGGACCCTGATCTTGCCTCTCTGTTCCGGATTCGTACCCTAAGAGAACGAATTCGTTTAACCTTAGGAAGCTGAAATATAAACTTTCTAGTTTTATTTTTGTTGTGTTATTTATAATGTGGTGGTGACAGTGGTTGCTGGTTGTGTTTGTGGTGGGTATAGATGGTGAAGAGGGTGGTGGGGTAGTAGCAGTTTCAACTTTCAAGTTAAGTATGGAGGTGGGTTAGTGGTGGTTGCAAATTGGCTATAGTGGGGATATGGATGGTGGTGCGTATGCAGAAGTGGTGTCAGAATAATGGTGGTGGAGGAATAGTGATCTTGGTGGAGTAGAGGGTTGCGGTCGTGGTAATGTTAGTAGTAGTGGAGGTGGATGTGAAGGGTTATTCTGGTGGAGGTAGACGGGTGATACTGATTGTTGGAGTTGCAGTGGTAGTGGTGGTCCTGGTGGAGGTGGAGGCGTTGATAGCTGCTACAATGGTGATGGTGGGGAGTCTAAGGACATAAGCATTAAGAACTGTGCTACTGTATATTTTACTTTTAGCTCACTGTTTTAGAGGCATGTATGTTTCTAAGGGACATGAGTTGTGGTTAGACCAACAAATGAACTTAGTTTACTTCCACCATTTCACGAATTGTGTTCAAATTTGAGTGTTGAACTATATTACCAAACAACCCTAGGTCTCTAACATAAAAAAAGGCTATTTATTGTGGACATTTTTTGTATCTCGAATTGTAAGTGGTGACTGATATTTTGCTATCAAGCATCCTTGAATAAAGATCCACTCAAAGTTTCGAATTAAGCACTTAAAGTAGTTGTCCAATGCCCTATTGGAATCAGTCATCTGATCACTGCATATGGATCATCTTTTGCGTCCAAGTAAGTCCTTGTATATTGGCAATACGATCACATGCTCCTAGTTATTCTATGATGTGGGCATTCCTTTTGTACTACACTATTTGAAGTTGCAACGAAACTTTGTATCTGAAACACACCAAATCTCTCATAGTTTTCGTTTTGATGGTTGTGTTATAGTTTTGAATTTTGATGGGCCGAGTTCAGCACTATTGGACTTTGTGATTCGTTGTTCAACTTAAAAGATTTTGTATGGTTATTGTCTGCCTTAATGATTTGCATATGACACTTCATCTTCAGATAAGAAATATCATAGACCTTTGGCCACAATAAAGAACAGAGAGTTTTAACCACATTATGATCCATGTCACTGATTTTGTTATCTCCTTTCTATTAGTCATCCGTCAGGTAAATGTAGGCCTTTTCATTGATGGGCTTATCCTTTTTCAGGACGTTATGGAGATGGATGCTCTGGAATCTGAGGAAACTTCTGGAAGCATCCATGTTGGGATTTCATCAGTAAAAGGGGACGTTAAATCATCGGTGAAGGTGCTTCTTATCCCTTGCGATTATGCTTTCTTCTGCAGTTATGAATTACTAGGAGATCCCTGGTGTTAATTATCAATCTCTGCTGTGACTTCTGGATTCAGGTCATGATTCAGCCAGTTGAAGTTACTTATGATTCAGAGTTTATGTTGAATGTCATGGCGTTCTGCAATGTTTTGAAAACAATTAAGTTTCAAACTGAAAGGGTAAGCATGGTCGCATTCATGAAATTTATCCCTATAATGGTGCATTCTGTTACTTCACGGGTTCTCCCTATAATGGTGCATTTTGCTGTGTTTTTGCCCCCATAGTTAGCTTAACAAATAAACAGGGAGAAGTAGTAAAGGAAGAAGTGTGGAATGCATGCATGTAAGATACACTGGTAGAGTTTAGGATGTTTTGGGGTGACTTTTGTGGACAGAAGAATGAATACAAATGTTGAAGGATAACGATATGAGGTGGAGACAGGAGGTGAAGGATATCACGTCTAGAGGAAGTTTCTCGGCCTCTTAAGGAGTGGGAATTGGAGAGGTTACAATGCTCGGTTAGCGATGTTAGTAGAGAAGTTGAGGCTTCGATCTTGCCTTTGTTGGTGTTGTGAGGTGTTATGGGTCTTTCCATGGTTTTTTCCTATTTCCTTTTTGTTTTATGTTTCTGTGAAGTATAATTTAGGAAAGTATTAATTTTAGGAATTACAATTTAGGGTTTCCAATTGTGAGGTTTCAATTAATTTGTAATTTATCTTTTAGGTTAGGAGTAACTTAGTCCTTTTATGTTATTAGGGTTTTGCTAGGGTTGTTAGGCTTAGCCTATATAACCCCTTGATTAGTCTTGTAATCTCTAAGTTTTTGCAATGTAATAATAGCACGTTTGTTTGGTAGTATATGTTTATTTCTCTCTCTTCCTTTAAAAGTTATAATGGTATTAGAGCCATAAGATCTAGGCCTGTGGAATATTCGCTCTTTAGCGGGCGACCTTAAGCCCATCCGCCGGGCACTGTTTATTCATCAGAAGCATTGTTCATCATCAGCAACACTGTTCATTAGTTACTATTCCACGAAGGCACTGTTCATCGAAAGGTCACTGTTCACGGGTATTGTTCATGACAAAGTTTCTCTCTACTTCCTCCTACGTAGCATGAGCTTCTCGTCAGATTTTTGCACAAAGATTTCGCATCTCTCTCTCTCAGAACCAGATAGTCTCCCTTTCTTAGTTGCATCTCTTCTGTCTCCTGGTATTGTTTGCATCGGTAATTTGGCATTTGTTCAGCATTGGTTCTTCCTCCTCTTTGCATCTGTTTGGCATCGGTTCTTCTTCCTCTTCGCATGTTCTACTTTTGCGCCTTGATTCGCAGCAGTTGCTTTGCAGTAGTTGATTCACATTAGTTAATTAGTAGTATGATTTGCAGCCGTTGATTTGTAGTAGTTTATTGGCAGTAGCATTGGTATTGGCATTGGCATTGGTATTGGCACCTATTGATTGGCAGCAGTGGATTTGCAGTAGTTTCTTTGCAGTTATCTCCTTGGCAAACTCATGATGCTTCGCATCATGAGTTTAAGGGAGGGTGTGAAGTATAATTTAGGAAAGTATTAATTTTAGGAATTATAATTTGGGTTTCCAATTGTTAGGTTTCAATTAATTTGTTATTTATCTTTTATGTTAGGGGTAATTTAGTCCTTTTATATTATTAGGGTTTTGCTTGGGTTTTTAGGCTTAGCCTATATAACCCCTTGATTAGTCTTATAATCTCTAAGTTTTTGCAATGCAATAATAGCACGTTTGTTTGGTAGTATATTTTTATTTCTTTCTCTTCCTTTAAAAGTTATCAGTTTCTCCCTTTTCCCCCCTTTTGTTGTGGTGGTATCCCCTTGGTACTTTCTTAACGGAAATGGAATTTTGCTACTAACTATGTACCAATAAAAGAAAGCTTTCGTCAGTTGTATCTAGGTTTTTGCAAGTTTCTAAGTGTATTTTGGTTGTATGTCTTATGTTGATCTGTGTTAGGATCATAATTTACATGGTTGTTTCTAGTCATCTTCTTGGTAAAGTTTGTGCGCTATAGACTTGGCTGATATGCTTTATCTTAGAACTATGGTCATCTCTTTCAATTCTGTTTCCATGCCCCTCTTTTCTAATGCCACTACTCTCTTTTCTTTCTTTCCGTTTGTTTTTCCCCCCTGAACTACTCATTGCATCATATGAAAGAAGCATTTCTAGACCTGAATTTTATCATATAGACTTATCTTACTATGCTCATCTCTGCATTCACACATAACCTATTTTCTTGCCTTAGTGACCTTTGGTTATTCTGAGTTTTTTATTTATTAGGGCGTACTATACTATTTTATGCTGATTCTTTTCTTAATGAACTGAGTTCGTCTTCTAAAGATTCTCCATCTTGTCGTGGTCTTATAATTCTTTTTAACCAGTTTTATGAAACTCTTTTCATCACGTCAAGTGTCACTCGAGCAGTTGATATTACTAATGGCCCTCCATATCGAATTTAATGTGTTCTAAAGGAGTGCTTTAATATGCCCGGATGACATTAACTATTACTCTCTCGCATTACAGGTCATTTTGTCACTAAATGGGATTGAAGATGTAAGAGCACGAGTTTTGTCAAAATCTGAGTGAGTTTCATCACTTAGCCTGCTTTAGCAGCGCGTTCCTGTGCTTCTGCTTGCTTCTGGTTATTAGTTTTTGTCTGCCTACATTTTCTCATTTTTTTTTTTCCATTTGTTTGGCTATTGCAGATATATTTTATCAAGTCGTAAGCAGGTGGTTTGGGATGTTAATTTCGTGAATGTTAGGATGGATATTCCATGGAGAGATGCTAATTCTGAACCATACAACATGGTAGTATTTCTTTTCTGTGTGAAGCTAATTCTGATTTGGGTTTCTGTTGTCTCTATCTGTATTTTGCTTATTTATCTCTGTTTCATTTCCCGGTGAAAATCTATCATTTGTCTGCCCTTATAGGGGTGTGTTGCGCTTTGACTTATTTACATTTCCAGTCTAGTACCTTGCGCACTTATAGCAAAGTCGAACAAATTAGGAGTTGTATGTACTGTTCCAAACGCTGTACCATGGTACCACATCACTTGTGTCCAAAACCAAGAGGATTGATTATGTTTTCTTTCTGGCTGCCATAAATAAACGTTACAGAAATTCCTTGGAAACATAATCTTATTGGAAATCGACAATACCCCCAAAAGAAATGTGAAAGTGCTTAATTTAGATGAGCTTTTCCGGGTATGATAGCTGGCTTTTTTCATGTTGGAATCCCTATGCTTTCTGTTGGATCCCAAGGATGCTAATAGAAAGACTACCCTTGAGGCACTAATTTTTGTTGTAGAACTTTATTCCTTTCTTTATGCTTTCTACTTCCTAGTCTATTAGCAATAAAGGAAAAGGCAGAGCTATAAAGAAGTTAATTTTGAAAGGAAAGCTATTGCTTTTGCATTTCTTTTGTGCACCAGAGGTATTTGTCAAGCTATTGGACACCACTCACTTGGTATCATGAGACGGTATTTTCCTAGAGCGACATTGAACATTTCTTTGCGTGATTTGTCTTTTGTGGCATCTTCTTAGAGCCAACTTCTTGTTCTGAATCTTTTAATTCCACATTTTCGGTGAGGGAAAAAAATGAGAAACAGGATTATTCATGTGACACAAAAAACAAAGAAAAGAGTACAAGATTACATTGAACACATAATTTTGTTGACTTCAGTTATGTGGATACATGATCATATATCGGTATATACAAAATCTATGCAAATATACTTGTTGCAACTTTGGGGTGTTCGCATCGTATCGTATCCGTTTGTGAAATAGTTTGATACCCATGCTTGTTACCGTGTTACTTTTTAAGATCATGAATAACTTTTACTCAAAAGAACATTTGTATACTTGGCTTAGGAGTGCTCAATCTGTCTTGCAGGACAGTTTCTCTGCATTCGATACCTTTCCTAAGTTATTTTTACATAGTCTAATTGGAGAAAGTAAATTTTAGTAGGTTCTGCTCTGTTTAAACCAAACCATGGGTAATCGACTGGATAAGTGAACAATTCTATAAAGAAGAAAAAAGAGAGGAGTATGAGTAGTAAAGGACAAACTGATTTTTCCTTATAACCCTTGGTCAATGATGGTACAATTCTCTTCGACAGTTTTATAGGCAACTTTTAGTAATAGATCATCAATATATAAACTTGGGTGTATCTTATTTTGGTACTCCATTAGGTCTTAGTCTGAATTACCATATCGGGCAGGTACTAGAGATGGGGTCTCTTTCCTTGGGGTCCAAATGCAAGTTAGGTTCTTCTGCTTCTGGTGCTGAAGACCAAATGCATGCCACAAAGAACTTTAATAGTTCTGTTTCCACCAGTGGTATTTCTATTGAGATGCAACTGGAAGATCTTTATGATCATTTCGAAATAAAAGTAGATGACTTTGAGGTGAGGCCTTTTGCTTTTAATTGATTCTATTTTATCCAATTGGCAAGTCCTGAATTAAGGCGATTGACATGTTACAATGAAGGTAATAATGCCTTGCCATCCTACAAGTGTCTCGGTGTTGGAAAAACTCTCCGTCTCTATTAGCTTGACATCATGTGTCATCCCTGATGAATCAATATTGAAACAGCTGGAGGTAAGTTTCAAATTTTTCTAACTGAAATCTCTAATTCTCTATGGAAAGATATAGCTCTGCTATTTTGTAAGTTGAACTTCTATCTTTCAGTAGTACTGTTGCAACTATATCTTTTAATAAGACCCAAAACTTTATTTGCTTGGTATTGTAGGTTCATCTTCAGATTATAGCTCTGTAACATCCACAGTCCACATTCTGTTTCGTACTTTAGTTTATAAAACAGGATGAAACGATTGAAGGCTGCTTTAATTATGAGACAATTGTCACCGAAATTCTACTCACCTCTTCTACGCGAAGCATAAAATGTTTGTCAACTACATGTGGAACAGAATATTTTCTGTTGAATGAATTTCCCTTTTCAAAATGGACTAATTGAAACAAATGTTAAAAAGTATGAGGATAGAATTAAGAGTTTGGTGGATGTGGATTCCACTGTATGAAAACAATTTTATTGGTCTGTTCTATGTCATGAATGTTCACAATTTGGCCATCAAGTCCTCAGTTATGTTCATTGTTTTTGGCGGCAATGAAACAGCTGGAGGTAGTTAAGAGTTGTTGGCTTGTAGAAAATCCTTGCGAAATACTAGTAAAATAGTTTAGACAAAGGTTACGGAGTTGACATAGACTTGTGAGTAATTTATCTGTAAGTTTGACCAGATCATGCTGTAGTTGGTAATCTGGAAAGTTCTTACTTGAAAAATCTCTTCAAGGTTGGTTATCCTCAGTTTTCCTCTTGGTTTCAGGTTTATATTATTACACCATCATTACATGCACACTTTTCTCCCTCAATATACGGTGCACTTTTGGGATTGTTAGCAAGTTTGGATGTGCTGCGTTCGGAGTCAGACTCAATAATTCTACAAAGTATAAAGCCAGACTCAATTATTCTACGAGACTCATTTAGTTTCATGTCAACTAAACTGACAACTCCGAAAGCTTTTCATTTCTCTGTCATCGCAAACTTGGAATCTGTCAATCTCCATATTGACCTGGAAAACAATGGAGAAAATCGCTGCAGTCTTTTAGTCAATCTGCGCGAGTTGGATATTAGGTATGCTTTTCAATTATTTTCTTTTTTTGCCCTGAAGTAAGCAACAAGCTCTGACTGCTACTTGAAGACAGCACATTCATCTGTTAGTAGTCTTTCTAGTTAGTATTCTTGTTTCATAGTTTGGCTGATCTCTTTCTAGGGGTGAGTTTATTAGGGCCATACTTGAGTTTTTCTTTTTCAATGTACATGTTACCTTGAGCTATTTCTCTACGGTCTCTGTGTCTGAAAGTCTGTTTAAGACATTGGATTGCTAATTTCGAACCGTGGACTCCGGTTGGAGTAAACTGTTAAGTCCGCATCCAGTGCAAGCAATTTGCTTAAAAGAAAAACTTACTTTATGGAAACTGTGCCTATAGCATCCTAGGAGATATTTAGCTTTGTTCTTCCCTTGCAGGTATGCTCTAATGGAGATGCAGGAGTGTTGGATCTCTATGAAGGCAGTGAAAATAATCAGTTCTTCATTGGATGGTGATAGGGATGGCCATATTCTATGCTCATCTGGAAATATTGTTCCAGTCCGTTATGCACAGCAGCAAGATGCAAGTGTGGAACTTAGTAATCAAAAAGAAAATTCCAGTGGGAAAAGCGAATCTGCAGATGGATGCTTTGTACTATGTTATGAGGAATGCAGGAATTTGGGCTTAATTTTTCACAAGTGTACAGTCTGCCTCAGTGATGTTGATTTTCACTGCTATCCAAATGTAATCGGGTTGCTGGTTGAATTTTCTGATAAAATACTTAAGTATGGTACATCTCTTACTGTTGAGAATTCAGTTATTGAGAATTCAGTTAGCCCTTCTATGAATGTTGAAAATTCTTCACCAATTCAGTCTTTTGGCTTCAAAAGGTTTGGCTTCTCAAACTTCTCTGAAACTTGTTCCTCAGAATGGGCAAGCATTCCACTGGACTGCTTTCCATTTGTTACTATTTACAACTGTGGTTCTCTTAGTAACCTTCGGAGTTCACTTGTTCATGCTCTTCCTGACTGGAGGAAAATTTTGAGGGTGAGGGACAAAAGAACCAGAAGTCCTAAATTGAGCTTGAGAGGATCAAACAAGTCTTGTGCCTCAGTGTTGAAATCTGGATTTGGTAATGATATGGTGTCTACATCACAGTATTCTGATGTTAGTGATATTTTAATTGATCTAAGTCTCAGCAGAATCAGGGTACATTTCCATGATTGCTCGTGTATTGTTGGAACAGTTGTTATACCTACTGCAAAATCTTCAGTGTCTCTCCGTGGAGATTGTGTGGACCTCTTGTGTTCTACTGAGGGATTGACACTATGTTCATCTTGGTGGCCTCGAAGCATCCATGACTTTCTTTGGGGTCCCTCTTTGACAAATATCTCTCCTATTTTAAATTTGAGGTTGCGGAGACAAAAAAATGGACGATTAAGATCCGAGTTTGAAATAAGCTTCGGCATTCAGCATGTATCCTGCGTTTTACCGCCTGATTTTTTGGCCATATTAATCGGCTATTTCTCATTACCTGATTGGTGCTCGAAGGGAAATGAGCAGTTTTCAAGTGAAAATGAAGGGTTGGTGGACTCCGGAGACACTAGTGTGATTACCTATAAGTTTGAGGTGCTTGACTCAATTTTGTTTACACCGCTCGGGACTGATGACCCTAGGTTTCTAAAGCTTGAAATTCCACAGTTGTACTGTAGTTTCATCCAGAATGACTGTTCCAGTGATGTATTGAAGGACATTCCTCGAGAATGTTTGGTTGCGGCAAATAAGATTGCCGAGAGAAATCACTGTTTGAATGTGTTTGGACAGGATCTATCGCTATCACTTTTCTTGTCAAATAATGATGGATTCGATGCTTCAATGGTTGACTCAAATAGTGGACATGTATGTATTACCTTTATTACACCACTCAGTGCTGATGTATGGGTTAGAATACCAGATGAAAATGGCTCCTCTTGTGTCAGTTCTTCCGCTTCAACGTGTATCATGGCTAGGGTTGACAATGGTCAACTTATTGCTAAAGGTAGAATGGCATAAACATTTGGTCTACTCTTTTACTATTCTTTTCCTTCGCTGCTTTGACTATTGTTCTATAAAATAACATGCTCATTATTTCCTACCCCCCACAGATGGTTACGTTGTTCTTGGATTTGAAGCACTACTGGACATCATAGATCAGTTTTCCTCCGTTGATAGACAATCTAAAGGTTTTACGTCTGATGTTCTACAGTTTCTTCAGTTCAAAAAGAGTGTAAAGGAGACCGGTGCATCTCAACCAGAACCCTCAACTGCGACCTTCATAGAAACTAAATGTTGTGTCAATGCGTTGTCAATTAGTTTTTATCACTCAAGAAGCGATGTGGTCTCTTTGGAACTGGTTGCTAGGGCTGATATGCAATTTCTGTTGTCTGCTTCTTTTAAAAATGAGATACCCATCTTCCTTGATGTTTCCTTCCTTTCACTCACATTGTTTTCTCACCTGAATTCAGTAATGTTAGCAGAATGCACATCTTCTTGCCCAACCTCATCAGTCCTTTACATTCATCTTTCAATGTCAGATCAAGGTGAAAATGATCTTCTGGTTTCCCTCCCTTCTCTTGATATTTGGTTACATTTGATTGACTGGACCGAGGTCATTGACTTGCTCAGTTCTTACCCTGGGCGATTGGCGAAAAATTCAATTGTGGATGCGTCCCCAAATAACTCACTGATTGGTCAAGTGGATCAAATTGAAAATGTGACCGTTAATGGTCCTGCAAGTACGTCAGGTTGTGTTGCTTCAGAAAACATGATGCAGAGTGCTACTCTCCTCGCAGCCAAGTTAGAAAATATAGGCATAGCGATTCATATCCCCGTCTGCATCAGTAGAGAGGCATTTAGCATCTTCAGGGATCCTCAAGTTCAAGAGGAGGAGTGTCAAAATGATTCATGTAATATGGACGAAGGAGTTCACAACAATTTCATTACGGTTTCTTTTCACAACGGACGTTGCGAACTGCTTTTTAGTAGCAGGACTGCAAAAGTAATGTTAAACTTGGCTAAAATAGATGGAACAGTGGGGATAAATAAGGGTAAAAGTTTCCCATCATGGCCATTTTTCCAGTTGTCTCAAGTTAATGTTGATGCTGAGATTCATGGAAATCAACTGGACCTGGTTCATGTCAATGCCAATATTCAATGTGAGAGTCTAGATCTATGGCTTTCATATCATATATTCTACTTCTGGAAAAGTATGGCATTCATACTCCCTAAAGCACGGTCGGGTCAATCTGCTTCAATTACTGGTGATCTCAGCATTAAGCTCAGAAAGATTTCTATTCTGTTGACCGATGGAAGGGTATGTTGCCCTTTTCATTTTTCTTTGTGGTTTTTTCTCGTATATAGTTTTCCCTTTGACAAATTTACTTGGCCGTTGTAAACTATGTCGTGGTAATGTTAGACGCATATTGTGAATGCTGGTAGTGTTAGACGCATATTGTGAATGTTGGGAAGATTGTCGGACTTGCCCGTGGCACAATTACGTTTAAAAGTTTTTTTTTGTGTGCTCACATTAGAGGGATAGTGACTCATACTGGCGTTTCCTGTGGCTAGACACATGTCAGAACACGTTAGGGACGAAGGAGGTACTTTACCTTTGTGTTCATAATTTAGAACATAAATTGCAGTAGTCTATTGATGTTTTTAATGAGTTTTTGATTGCTCATCGTAGTTGCATAACTATGTAAGTGAGTTGCTTTAGTGTGGTTGCCTGTTCAATGAGGTTTAAATTATGCATCGAAAAGTTTGTTATATTTTGTCTATAGTTACATGCATAGCAAATACAAGTATAAGAAAAAATTGCTTCTTTCTCTTACTGCCATTTCATGTCCTTGTATTTTGAGAACCATTGTATCCCAAGTCGTACTCCTGTTATATTCGTCTCTTGTAAGTGTCTTGTCTGTATTCGGGTTTCCATTTTTGTCAAACCATAGGTTTGATAAAAAAATTTCAATTATGTAGCGTGTTAAATCTTACTGATGTTATTATGGTATCCATAATCAAGTACACAACTAGAGACATTTCAACAAGCGTAGTGGGTAATGGGGAACCCTGCACAAAAGAACATCCCAGGAAGGCACAACCAAATTTGTTTCGCCTGCTGGTTTGTACATTCTCTGATATGCCCACTGAAGCCCTGGTGCATGCTTTTCTGCAAGCCCCTTCTATTCGTCACTTATTTATTTTTTTCCTATTATGTTCGGAACTCGGAATACACAAATTAATGAATTACACTACCGTACTCTCAAACGTGAAGTCCTCTGTATTTCTTGAGAAGGGGAAAAAAAATTGTTTTTTTGTTATGTCTTGCATGGTATGGACAGATGTAATGTCTTCTTTCTTCTTTTTTATAGTTTCCCATCTTTCATTCTCTGGCCCGCCACTTTGAACACTGTCAAACCAGTTGGTGTTCCGGAGGATGTGATTATATTTGGAATTGATTTCATTCTCCTGTCTCACCTCTTCGATTCTTTACCTTGTTTGTTCTCTATGATGGAACCTTTATTTGCCGAAGCCTCTAAGAGCCCAGTTATTCTGAACTCATCCGACTGACTTCTTCTGCCCACTCCTTGATATTCCAGCTATTGCTGTTCCAGTTTACTTTCGTGGGCAACCTGTTTTCTCTGCTATTACCCGCAGAAGCTCCGTTAAGTCATTCCCAACCCTCCTAATTTATTGTATAGCCAACTCTAGCTCTAGGGGCTAGATAGGAAGAGGGAACGCTACAAGGTCGTGAGGCCTCTCCACAAATCTTTTTTTTAGTATGCTTTAGTGGAGAAGACTGGAAGACTAGAATTTCTGTATTCCACTAATATTTGTTGTGCTTTCATGGGAAACAAAAACGTTAAGGTATTTCATAGGAAATCAAACGAACTTTGTTTGTTGTCATGGATGCTATTTTTGTATTTCTAGCATTACTTCTTTGATTGGATCTCTGTGTTATTCGTTTTGTTCTGATCCTTCATATAGTTTATACGCTATGAGCTAGGCCGACTACTAATTAACAGTGTGTTGAAGTTCTGTTGGTTTAATTTCACATCTTTGTTTCATGTAGTGGAACTCTAAAGGACCCCTTTTGGAAGTTCTCTTGAGGAATTTTCTCTGGCATGCTAACATAGGTGAGAACAAATTGGAAGGGTCAGTAGCAGGTGACTTACGAGTGAACTACAACAACATTCACAAGGTAGTATACTTGGTGATGAATACTCCCTGTCTTTTGGTGTTTCCTCTAAGAATACTCTACTTAGGGTTCATTACTTGCATATAATGGCGACAGGTCTTGTGGGAACCTTTTATAGAGCCGTGGAATTTTGAGTTGAACTTTAGTAGATTACATGGGAAGAGTGCTCTCCTAAATGGTGCCATCATGACAGATTTCCATCTCACATCCACAGCACAGCTAAACTTAAATGTTACTGTCTCCCTTGTTGAGGTATGTAATGCTCCATTTCTTTGGAACTTAGCTTTCACTTTTCATTGTACTTGTTTGGTTGTTCTATCACAAATGATTGCAATTATTGGAGCTCTTATCCATTTTTTGGGTTACCTAAATTTCATCTTATACGTCTCTTGGTTATCCTGCCTGCCTTTCTCTTCGATTTCCTGTACTGTAGCCAATCCATTTTGATGCTTTGATTGTGTACAATTTAGTGGCAGAATACTTCCTATGTAACATTTGTAGGTTTTGGTATTTTGCTTGGTGATATTGTATCTGTTTGTACATAGTCTTCTTTATATACTCACGGCCATCATATAGTTGAGTTAATTCAGAGTTTAATACCTTCACGGCTCTCTTACTTCGCACCACAAACCTGAGCTTTCTTTGCTGAGTCACTTAACTGTGACTAGAAATCATCATTGCAATTAGGGCTAACTTCTCTTTGTCCACTTGTATCGCTTTAGAATGTCATTCCACTGGCAGATGGTAATGGAGAAGCTTGTTGTATAATTCCTTTATTGTGCTCTATCTCTTACTGGTCAGTAATGGTTGAACTGTTTTTTCCCTTTTCCTGTGGATGCTTGTTAAAATACGCAAAACTCAATTGTTTTCTTCTACAACTTTTGTCTCTTTAAGGCCATTTTCAGGGCAACTGAGATGGTTAAGGATGCTTGGGGTTTGATGGGACATAAGGCTCTTTCTGGAAGCCAGAGCTTATTAAGTCCACAGAGTTGTGAGAATATGAATACAGGAACATATGCACCATACATATTGCAAAATTTGACCTCCTTACCTCTGGTATTTCAAGTCTGCCAAGGGCCAATATATGCTGATTATGTGGATATGTCGGTGTTCAAAGGTGGAACATTGGTGCATCCTGGTTCTTCTGTCCCAATTTATATTAATGATGACGAAACTCCAGAGGAACTACTACTTCGCTGTAGACCTTCTCATTCTTCTGATAGACTCGGTGATAAGCAAGTGAGCGGGGTTGCACATCATTATATTGCTATCCAATTTGATGGGACATCTGTGCCTTCGACTCCTATTTCAATGGATCTTGTCGGGCTTAATTATTTTGAGGTTGATTTTTCCAAGTCAACACATAACATGGATGTTGACAAGGGTAGGGAATCTTCAAAAAGCAATAAACATGTTGATGAGGTCAACCAAACAGATTTAAAAGGTGGCTTCGTTGTTCCTGTGGTATGTGATGTTTCCGTACAGCGGTATTGTAAGCTGATACGATTGTACTCTACGGTATGCACACATTCGAGTTATTTTCTTAACAGGCATATGGTGTTTGTATTCATTCTCCTTTTTTCAAAAACTCCTCTTAAACTATATTAGTTTCAGGTTATACTCTGTAATGCAACTTCAATGCCATTTGAGGTACGGTTCGATATTCCCTTTGGTGTATCTCCAAAGGTATGAAATAAGAAAAATTACGCTTGTTTCAATTATCCTATCTTGCACTACTTCGTTGCGGCATTCTGATACATCAAATTCTTGATTATATTGCAGATCCTTGATCCAATATGTCCTGGTCAGGAGTTTCCTCTACCTCTACATTTGGCTGAAGCTGGTCGTGTGAGGTGGCGTCCACTTGACCAGAATTACCTATGGAGCGAAGCTCATAATATCTCCAACATTCTTTTACAGGAGACTAAGATAAGACTTTTCCGCTCCTTTGTTTGCTATCCATCTCACCCGAGCAGTGATCCGTTCCGTTGCTGCATATCAGTGCAACAGATGTGTTTCTCTCCTACTGGCAAGCCAGAGAGGAGTTCATCTCGTCCCAATAATAGCAATCGGAAGCCATCAGTTGAAAATGGTGGCCAAGTACCATGTAATCTGGACAATTCAAAAAAGCATTTTATTCACCAAGTAACATTATGTTGTCCGTTTATAGTGCGAAACTATCTTCCAAAGTCAATATCATTGACAATAGAAAGTGGTGGGGTTGCACGTACTGCATTACTTTCAAAGGTTTGTAGTGTTCATTAGTTAACCTGGTATTTTTCAGCACTTAAACTAGCTTTGAATACTCCCTTTTGTTATCATCAAAGTTGGTTGTTTTGATCGATTAACCAGTTTATATGCTAATCTTTTTAGGTGGAAACTTCATTTTTCCACATCGATTCGTCACATGACTTGGGAATAGTTTTGGTTATGCATGGATTTAAGCCTTCGACTCTGAAATTCCCACGTGCAGAAACCTTCAGTGGGATTGCTAAGTTCAGTGGAACAAAGCTCTCTATATCTGAATCTGTTACCTTTGAACCTGATTCAAGTGATGGTAATTTATCATTGAGCTGTGTTTCCTTCAGTCATAATATTGTTTTAAGAAATAATCATCTAATAGGTTAACTGTTACATTATTTTAGGTTCTGTTTATGTTACTGTGGAAAAGGTGATGGATTCGTTTTCTGGAGCTCGTGAAATCTTCATTTTCGTGCCGTATTTGTTGTACAACTGTACTGGGTGTTCGCTAATTGTTTCGGACTGTACCACCGAGATGAAAGGACATGGCTGCATCATTCCTTCGTGTTATGATATGGGTGAAGAGGACCTGCTTCTAGGCAGAAAAGATGGTCTGGGTCTTCTGTCTACTACCCAGGGTTTGCACGTGGAATCAGCAACTGATGATAGTTTGAGAAATTCTTCGTCCCTTGTGTCAACTAGGAAAAATATAGATATTCAGACGAAGATGCTTTTTAGAAAACCCCTGATCTCTGGTTCATCAATAGTGTCTCACGAGAGTTCGGATGCGCAAAATGCTCTGAAGAACAGGTTATGTTCAAGCATTCAGTCACATTTAGAGTGTTCAGCAGAGACGGAGTGCGAAAAGGTTGAGGCTTGCATGTATTCTCCTGATCCCAATTCCTCTGTCACTGAAACTATGGTTAGACTAAGTCGGTATTTACCCCAATGTGCTGCGGAAAAGATGCCAAAATATTGTTGGTCGAGCCCATTTTGTCTTGTTCAACCAACTGGTTCAACCAATGTTCTTGTTCCTCAATTATCGGGTGATGCTGCATACATTATCTCTGTCACTTCAAGTGCAGTTGATGGGCCATTTTCTGGAAGGACAAGAGCCATCACTTTCCAACCCAGGTATTAACTTTATAGCCCTATTGATGGACTACATTAGTCTCTGATCCATCTTTTTGACATTATATTTCTTTTCTCCTATGTTCATCTGCTTTTGTATTTCTGCAGATATGTTATATGTAATGCATGCAGCAAGGACTTATGTTATAAGCAGAAAGGAACTGATTCTATTTTCCATTTGGGAACTAAACAACATTCTCATCTTCAATGGACTGACACAACAAGGTATTTGGTAATGCCGTTCGTTGTTATTATATGTTCGTCGTAGGACATTGGGGAGATGTTTCTGTTCATCGATTATTGGATTTTTTCTAGGCATGTTTTAGGCCCGCATTGTGGTATATTTCCTCCTTTTAAATGTTGAACTGTAGATTGGAAGAGTTATCATTATAATATTGGAACTGGTTTTTTGTAGCTCCATTTGATTTTCGCAGTTACAAACTGGTTATACTAAAAGAGGATTTTTGGAAACAAACGAAACTGGACCTATTGTTGATTTTTAACTCAACGGTTGAGGTTGGTTGAAGTTCTTGAGGGATGACAGCTTCCCACAAAAGAAAAAGTTGGAGCTTTGATAGGCATCGTTTTTGGAATTGTATGATTCACGATTTGTATCTTAATATTCTATATGATTTAGTGGGTGATGTGAAATCAGAAATAGCTGCAAATTGTAAGTGAATTGCTGAATCGGTGATTCATTTGCTTCAATTTCGATTTGCTGGATTTAATTGTTACTCTTTTTTTCTGCCCTATGTAGTTGGAGAATTGTTAAAATTAATTTTTAAGGTCTTCAGTAATTATTATTGTAATATGCCATCTTTTGTCTATATTTCTCCTTATTTGATCACAAAAATATATTTCTCTTATTCAGCTTTAACTCCTTTTTCACAACAAGGACCATAAGTAGGATTTGCGAATCCTCATCTATTGCAAGTTAGAATCAGCTTTGCTATTACTCCACAGGATCATCCATTCATCATTTAAAACAAGCTTTTATTGATTTAGGTCTCATTTTTAGTACTCCCTCCGTACCCATTCTTTATAACTTCATGGGAGTTCATGCCACTTTTCCATTGATTATATTTGTAGTAGTTTATATGATTTTGAAAACTTTGGTTAATAGAGCTAACTAAGGTCTACCAAACGTGATCAATATTGTACATAAAAATATTACCCATTGAAAAATATGACCAATTTTACATCCGGTTAGGATAGGAAGAGGGACAAGAATGGGGACAGAGGGAGTGTATGTTTTTGTCGCCCAATTCCATAAATATACTTTTCCTTGTAGTTTGGAAATCATGACAGGAGTGGATCGATTCCTGATTTGAAAAAGGACCATTTCACCCTGACATTCGTCACTCATTGATGTGCAACTTTCCCCCCTCTATTTCTCTATGTACATGACTGATCTATTTTGATTCGATTGGTGGGGTTGCAGCACAGTTACGATGACAATGGGGCGGGGCGGGTTTTGCCATACCCGACCTTGACCAGAATATCTATCCCTGAACCCGACCGGGTAATGGATGGGTACCCCATGCCCCGCCCCCATCAGGTTATGGGTTTACCTGCTCCACCCCACTCATATTTTTTTTTACATATTAAGATAAAATGTTTTAGACTCCAAAATTAGTGAGCACAAATAATTGAAGTTCACAAAATAACTATTACTACTTAACCAACATCTACTATCTATAAGAACTATGTTAATTGGACTCGGGTATGGGTGTCGGGTGCGGGTATGTATCTAAGTGTCAGATTCAATTATTTCTCATTTCAGGACACAGGGTCACGGCAAAATATTCAAATTTGTTTTTATATAGATATATTTGTGTATTTTCTAACGTAAAATCGTGCTTTAAGGTTCTATAGCGTATTTCATGGATAATAAGAGAGGTTTATGCATACTTCCACGATAAACTCGAATTACAATTAGGTTTTCTATAGAAGTGTCTTACTAAACTTATCGGACACATATCCCACACCCTTATCCGAGTGTCGAGTGTCCGACATTGGTACTTTATACCATTACGAGAGTCCGCGTAACATAGATAAGGAAAATGAAGAATAAGTGATATATAATGTGGTACTTCAGTTGTAAGGGTAAAAATATAAGAATAAAAATAAAATTTTATGCATACAAAAATTTCAGGACGGATTCGGGGCGCATATCGGGGAGGGGCGGTGAGTACCTTAACCCTCACCTAACCCGGTCGGATTTTTTCAATTCTCCCTCGACCCCGTCCCTATAGCCAAAAAATTTAACAAATACCGCCCCGGTCGGGGCGGGGCAGGACGGGTTCGGAGCGGGGTGGGTTGAACTGCCATCCCTAAGTACAGTAGAACAGGAAACAACTCATTAAAGATTTTAGATTACCTTTGCCCCCATTGACCAAAATCTCAGCTCCGTCCCTAGTGCTTAATGTTCAACTCAGTGAGCATGTGGCATACCATCTTTTTTTCCCTCTCTCGTTATACTGATATAGTAGGTGCTTTTTATACCCTTGTACATGGTCTTTCATGAATTGGGTCCATCCTTTTGTGATGCGAAGTCCGATATCGTCTGGGTACCAAAGTAATATGAAGTATATAAGCGTGAGAGCACCCTCACTTCATGAGCTAGCTTGTGGGGTTCGGTTCTACCTAAGACTGTGTAACACCTTCATGATTCTTTTGTTCTTTTGAGGCACTTATATATTTAGAAGAGGGAATCAGTGGGAAAGTAAATATGATGACATCAGCAGTTATGTATGTAAATCAGTGAGAGTCTGGGAGATGCTTTCGTTACTTGATATCCTTCAGATCTTTGTGCTAAGACCTGTTGATTTTTGACGTTAGTTCTTTACTGTGCATGATTTGCATGATGGTTTTCGTGGTTTATATTTTTTGTGTGCGTTAATAAGTTGTCATAGTTAACGTTTTATCCTGCTGCGATACTGTTTTTTTTTATCAGCTATCCCGCTGCGATTCTGCGTTAATCCTTGCCTACCCCCTGCCCCTTCCCCCCTAAATAACAAAAACTAAAACAAAAGAAGGAATGAACTAAAACAAACCTCTCTTTTTCAGTCTTAAAATATTTTCCTTGGTATTTGAAGTTTGGGAAGGAAATTCCAGCCTTGGCAGCCACTTCATAAGCTGGTTCAAGTACTCCCAATCTGGGAGATGTAGATTGGATACAGACCTAACGTTTGGCGCTAAATGCGTAAAGTGGCTGGCCTCAGACTAGAACCCATAAGCTGGTTACGCTTGTAAAACATAGCGAAACTGAGGGAGGTCTCAATGGATGCTCTGTTAACTGTAACATAACTGAATTGTTTCTTTTTATTCTGAAAACTGTGGATGAAACCGACTTATCTGTAGCAAAATTCTTGTTTGATTTAAATCTGGGGCAGACTTGGTCCATGGAAGCCTTTCTTTGCTAGCATTTTCGTTGTTATCTTCCAATTTCTGAATTCCGTTCTCATGAATTAACATGCCATAGGGAATTACTCGTTTCGGTTCGTTTCAATGAACCTGGGTGGCAGTGGTCAGGGTGCTTTTTACCAGATCATCTGGGTGATACTCAGGTGAAAATGCGGAACTATGCTTCCGGTGCTGTCCATATGATACGTGTAGAAGTGCAGAATGCCGATTTTTCAATTCAGGAAGAAAAGATTGTTGGAAGCGTCCATGGAAACTCAGGGACGAATTTGATTCTGTTATCAGATGATGATACAGGCTTTATGCCATATCGGATTGATAATTTTTCGAAGGAGGTTGGTTTATCTTTATTGTGTTTGCTTTCTTATTAAAGTGCTGGGTAAAAGATAAGGCTTCAAGTACTTGTGCTTTAGTGTCGAATTGCTGCATTTTATTGTAATCTTTAAGGTGCAAGTATTTTGTTCTTACAAGATTAATAAATTTTCAGTTCTAGGATGTCCAAATTGGGGATCTTAGGATGGGTGGTCGGAATTAAGGGATTGGATCACAGCAACGGATTGAGGATCAAAGTATTCTACCATAACATAAGATAATGTATAATATTTCAACACAGGTACAAGTATTATTTAGAAGTAAGCATGAACTAGGCCTAACTGATACAAATAATAGATGGTGGAGAAGATTAGCTCTGTAATAGAGCATTTTGCATTACGTAGTTGCACTACCACAAGGAAAAGTTCAGGAACGAAGTTTGAAAAAGTTAAGTCAGAAGTAGAAAAAAGAAAGGAATCCTATGGGTTAATGTTGGAAAAAAGGGGAAGAAAATAGCAGCAGTCAAAGAGACTTCGAAAGCGGAGTGGATTACAATGGGATATGGAGATGCTCAAATTGGGCTTTTATGTTCTAATTGGAATAGGTAGGATGAGAATCCTTATAGGAATTCCATGGGCCAGTAAGCTACGGCCACCAAAATCATCAGAGTCTACCTCCGAGGAATTTTTTGCCCGATCCGGATTGTTATGGCAATATTTAAATCTGATTGCCACTGTCCTTAAATAAACACTCTTCGAGTAATACTGAGCTCAGTTTAGTCTTATCCTTTGAACCATGTTTACTTTTATTTTCTGGGTGATGAATATCTGCACGCATGTGAAGTTGGTTGAAGCCTTTCTTTTCTTGGATTAGATTTGAACAGATGGTTTTTTAAGTCTTTCGGATCTTGTCTATTGGAGTATGAACTTATTTAATTTCTGCTGCTCGCTCTCTCTCTCACACGCATAAATGAAAACAGATTGGGTTATGAACTAGAGTTTCACGTTTAGAACTAATTGGTTGGTATTTGGTTCTTACAAATTCTTTGTTGAGTTTATAAGGAGTTGGGGTAGGTGATTTAGCAGTTCGCTAACCGGGTTTTAGATGTCACTGTCAGTTTGTATGGTAATGGGCGCTAGGTTGCGGCTCTGTTTAGTTCAAGAATGATGTTTTTCTTCCCCTCACATTGCAGCGTATACGAGTTTATCAACACAGGTGTGAAACTCTTGAAACACTAATTCAGTCTT
This sequence comes from Gaultheria prostrata, assembly GCA_036023075.1. Classification (NCBI taxonomy): domain Eukaryota; kingdom Viridiplantae; phylum Streptophyta; class Magnoliopsida; order Ericales; family Ericaceae; genus Gaultheria; species Gaultheria prostrata. The sequence goes on along the minus strand of JAXBDA010000712.1, from coordinate 21,662 downwards.
ACACCTCTTGCTCATACGCTTGGGATGAGCCTTTCTACCCCCATCGTCTCACAGTTGAGGTATGCCTTCTGTTTACAGCCTTAAAATGATTTAAGTGGTCTGACACTGTTACTAATGGAGTACTGGATGAAATCTTGAAGGTGCCTGGAGTGCGTGTCATTGGATCATACACTCTTGATGATGTGAAAGAGTATGCACCTGTCTACTTACCTTCGACTTCTGAGGTATATTGTTTTGGTTTTACCCATGCTTGCATGACTTTTACACACACATTGGTCTATACGTAACATGCACAAAAGTACTGTTTTCTATTTTGAATAGTAATTGGATGGATGATTTGTTTCTTCATCTTTGGTCAAGTTGTCGAAGTGGGTTGTAGATTTGTTTGTTTTCTAAATTATAACTTTTAAAAAAAAGGTGTATGACTGGGAACTGATGCAGGAAATGGCCTCTTCCTATGTTGTCCTCGGACAAGTTTTTGATGTCTAGCTTGTTTTAGCTTATGACATAAAGCAACAATGATGTCCTGTTATGATGCAATAGTAGCAATATCCAAGAGTAAAAGTTGCTAAAGAGAGGCTGAAGAAGGGAGGAAAGATAAGTTGACGAGGACAACAAAGAGAAGTAAATTGTTAGATAAGGGTATTTTTTAATTGCAGAGATCCTAATCAAGGGCAGCATGGAGATCCTAATCAAGGGCAAGCATGGGTCGTTAAAGGATCAGTTGTTCAAGGGTCATCATGAATTATTAGTTAGATTCATTATGCATTTAGATACATTTATCACATAATGTTAATTCATTGCATGTAGTCTTTGTTAGATTCTATTTATGCATCAAACACATTTCTAGTTGATTTGCATCTAAAATGTGATTATATCTAGGTTCATTCACATATTGTATTCGATGTGTGCATTGATTAGATTCATTTCATTTAGACTTCTAGGAATTAGAAGGGTCTTTTCCATGTATTATAAATTAGGATGTAATCTTTTATTTTGGAATAGTGTTGATTAATGAATTGAGTTTTACAAGGCTTAGGCCATTGTGCTTGGGGTTTGGGTTGTGGTCCTTCCTTGTAGTAACCGCCTAACCCAAGGGTGAAGCACCTCTCTCTCTCTCTCCTTTCTTCTTCTTTGCGCACTTTTCCCGAGTAGTATTCTTATTTTCCACCGAAAACCACTGCGATTCATATTGTAGGCGGTAATACTTAAGAGTCCTAAAACCGTCCTAAATCATAAGTTGAACGAAATGATTAAAAAATTGGTTTTTCAGTCATTCTGCTACTTATATTATAGCAAGGAACTGTTAGATGTGGAATGTATGTATGATCCTTGCGTCAAAAGTAATGCAAAGTTTTGGGGATTTCACTTTCTTAATGGACATACAAATTGAGGTTTCTGAATCATCTTGTGTTTCCAAACGCTTGCATTGTTATTATTGATTTTGTCATCGCTCTCTTTGGAATTGTCCTCATAAGTTCAATTCTGGCATATTTCAGTTGGTCTCATGATTTACTATTTTTTCAGAAACCTGAAAGAACGTTGCTTGTCTCTGTCCATGCTGAAGGAGCAATAAAGGTGTTTTTTCTAATACTTTAACAAGCAAATGCTTTTCAGCATCCGTTTTCAAAGCTTAGCGTATTTTTGCTCTTATACAGGTTCTGAGCATAATTGATTCAAGTTACCATGTTTTGAATGATGCAAAGGATCCACGCGTCTCCCAGTTCAAAGGAAAAAGAAAATATTACCCCACACAGGAATCTTCTGTTGATTTCAACGAAAAGATATCAGTTTCTATTCCTTTTATAGGAATCTCCCTGATTGATTGTCACCCCCAGGTATGCTAAAATGTTGTCGTTACTCGGACGCCATCTATTATAGGATGCAATCCCACAGTGCTTGGGTGTGGTGACCACTTAACATGCATGACGGACCTTAGCTTTTAGGTTGTATACAAAGATCATATGGGGTACCAGAGCTGCCCATTTCATCCACATTATAAAAAATAAAGCCCACAGCCCCCGATGAAAACCTAAGGAAAAAAGGTTGCACAGTGATAAACCTAAAGAGACTATCCGTGGCAGATCTAAAAAGTTGCACTTGATTTGGGTGTCAGAGATTATAACCATCCTATGAGGTTTGGAATGGCAACTCGCATAATAAGTTGATATACCTAAGTGAGCACCCCATCCAAATTTCAACAACTTAAGCTTTTGGGATGGATACAAAAAGGTTTCCACACCATCAATAATTTGAACTTTGGTTGGCTGCCTCTCCTTTTGTAGGAATTGCTTTTTGCATGTGCTAAGAACACGAGGATTGATCTGCTCCAGAGTCTGGATCAGCAGAAGTTTTCCTTCCAAATATCATCCTTCCAAATTGATAACCAGTTGCCTAGTACGCCATATCCAGTTATCCTGTGCTTTGATCGTGAATACAGAAGCAATCCAGTCGGCCAGACGAGGACTAGAGATGATAGCATAAAGACCGAAAGTGAAAATCTGGTGCAAGTTATTCCTGACGGCCTAGGTGAACCTGCATTCTGGTTAGCTGCGGCAAAGTGGAGAAATAGAGATGTCTCATTGGCTTCATTTGAATATATTATCTTGAGGTCTGTGGCTGTGTTTTATTTTAATGAGTAACTGTATAGTGAACTGATAGTTTTATTCTTCTTTTTGGTGCAAAAAGTTACTACTATCTCTTCGTTTTTTGTTACAATTTTTTTTGTTTGTTGGTGCTGTGTTTAAGAATTGCCTCCACTGATGCTAATTTATAACTCCGCCACCACTTGAGGTGGTTTTATCAAAGTTTGGATTAAAAAGTTGATTAACCCTGCCCATGCTTGATGTACTCTGTTCCATACTTGCAGACTAGCAGATTTCCACCTTGAGCTTGAGCAGGAAGTCATACTTGGTTTGTTTGATTTCTTTAGAACTGTATCTTCAAGGTCTCGGGTTGGGCTCCTGACGTTTGGGCATTCTGCATCGCATCCTGTCACCTCAGATCTGGGTTTTCTAAGTGAGCCCCCTTCTTGCACTGAGGTTCACGTTCAGCCCAACATGGTCCTGTCCAATCCAACAGATGGAACTCAAACTCTTCAAAATTGCAAAAGTTGCCCTTTGCTCCCTTCAGTAGTTCCTATTGGGGCCCCTTGGCAACAAATATTCCTCTTAGCCAGAAGACAGAAGAAAGTTTATGTTGAAATGTTTGACTTGGCCCCAATTAAGTTCACTTTGAGGTGATTTTGTAACTGCCTTTGAAGTGTCCTTATACCTTAATCTGGCTGTCATTCAATTATTTGTTCGGTAACTTACACAATATATTCACCGTACAGCTTTTCCAGCACTCCTTGGACGCTTAGGAATGGGGTTCTTACATCAGGAGAATCTCTTGTCCATGTAAGTCGAGAGGAGAATCTATTATGTTTATGATGCAGATGTATAAGAGAATATCAAGTCATAACTTATGACAATGTCCAAGGAAATGCAGGCTCCGCATTTCTTTGCTAATGTCTTCAGCCAAGGAAATTCTCACTTCAGCAGGGGACTATGTGAATCTCCTGCTAACATAAAAATAAAGTTTTTCTTAGGGAGAATAGCTATTCTTATGTTGCAATTGATTTGGCTGCTGACATTGTGGTTGCGTCATGGAGTGTATCTTTGGCTTTGCCTGAATTAGATTTTTATTTTCGTGAAAGATGAAGAAATTCTGACCTTTTACATTGTGCAAGTAAAATGATTCATCCCAAATCATTAAAAAGCAGTGTTTAAAAAAAAGTTATTAGTGGCCGCAGGTGGGGAAAGCTAGAGAAGGGTCAAAACAATATTGGAATCTGACCTATATTGTATGTAGGGCCGTAAATGAGCCGAGCCATTCGCGAGCGGCTCGATGCTCGGCTCGAAAATGGCTCGTCCGAACTCGACTCGTAGCTTAAACGAACGAGCTCGAGCTTCACTTCTCAGCTCGTTTCATAAACGAGCTGAGCACGAGCCCCTTACAACTCGGCTCGAGTTAGCTCGCGAGCTGAGCAAAACATATGTATACACAGCATACAAGTGTACACATGTACGTGTATACAGCTGCCAAGTGGCAACACTGAGAGGCTTACGCGCCTGAGGTAAGAAGTTGGTGCGAGTTGTAGCTTTATAGCAAAGAGAATGGTTTGGGAAGGGTAAATAGCCGATGTGGGACAAGTGAATGCAAAGGGAGTTTCTCCAATGCCTTGTGGGATTATCCCACATCGGAAGTTTAGGCAAAACTTCTATGGAGAGGATCATATATATATGTACAGCCTACCCCAGTTTCCTTCTGCACTTGCTCCGCACGTGACTATACAAGCTGGCGCGAGCTTGTTAATTTATTAGCGAGCCGAGCTCGAGCCCACATTTTGAGGCTCGAACCGAGCTCGAGCTCGTATATTTTCATTGAGCTGAGCTCGAGCATGGCAAAACTCGACTCGGCTCGGCTCGATTACACCCCTAATTGTATGGAAATCTGAGGATAGCCAGAGACGTAAAAAAGGAAAAAGTCATAGGGAACTACTGAATTGTTGTGAATTTAAGTAATTCGAAAGAGCTACTTGCTTCTCTACATTTTGCTTGCCAGTTCTTACGATGATAACTAAATGCAGAGAGGTCTTATGGCTCTTGCTGATGTCGAGGGAGCAAAAATTTACCTCAACCAACTGTTCATTGCGCATCATATTGCTAGCTGGGAATCCATTCAGGAGATTATTATCAGGCATTACACTCGCCAACTTCTTCATGAGACATACAAGGTAAACTGAACTAAGAACGTGTCTTTATAATCTATCAACCATCATGTCTCACACCCAAAAAAAAGACTTCCCTATGTTTTAACTGGTGACTACTATTGTGTTTGACTCCCTCGATGTGTCCTGCAAGTATCCTAGCGTGTTCAGAGTGTCCCTGGAGAGTCCAAATGTAAAAAAATTTGAGCAGAGTAAAAGATTAGGACACTGATGATTTGTGTGTAAGACACGTGTCCGGAGGGTGTCTGCATCTGACACCCTGGTACGTGACCTCTGCCGAGTTGTCCGTGCATCATATGTCATGTTATGACTGACTCTGTCGTGCTGAGCAAGAGGAGCAACCAAAAATCGGCAAGCTTTTGGGGTAGCTCATCTCTGGCTTTGGCAAAGCATGAGGTAGAAGACCTAAGAGTGGTTTTTGGCGGCTACATATTGTCTTTAGCATTTGATAACTTAATTATGGTGGTGTAAACCTCAAATGTTGTTCCCTTCTTTGGAAAATGTTGTTATCGGGCCCCTCATGGAAACTGGGCAAAAGAGTGGTAGCAATGGAGTTTTAATCTGGATGTTCAAACTACAGTATATTCATAAAAGGCTAGAGGGGATAGGCCAAACAGTAAGCCTCTTTTTTTTTCTTTCTTTTTTTTAAATTTTTTTTTTTATTTTATCTGAGCACGCCTCTTATTTAAGCTTTACTAATTCTCTCTTCTTAAAAATTTGAAATTGTACAGAGAGAATAGCACGGTTAGTTTTGGAAGTATCACTAGGTTTTTTCGACAGTCCATGAATCTAGCAGACCAGAAAATTTATCAAATTGCTTTGACATATGTCTTCTCAGCTTTCATGTCCACTCAGCTTGGTTGTTGGTTCCCTCTATCTAACTTCAAGTTCCAATATGCTTGAAAACATGTTTGTATAATGTGTAGAGCTGTTCACCGAGCTCACCTCGTGATAATTTCAAGGAGTTGTTCCCTCTGCTGAAAATGCCAGTATTAATGGACCTTTTGTGTAGTTTCTCGGTTTGGAATTGGTAATTCCGGTTAATAGAAGCAGTTTAATTTGAAACTTCTCAATCTATAAATTCTGCAAATGGTTCTGCAGGTGTTTGGTTCTGCAGGTGTAATTGGTAACCCTATTGGATTCGCAAGGAGTGTAGGCCTCGGCATCAAAGAATTCTTATCAGTTCCTGCCAGGAGTGTTTTTCAGGTTTACAAAAGTTTTTAATAATTTAAGCATCTCCTTTTGGCCGAGCTTTGAAAGTAGCAATTTGTATTGCACAGAGCCCTGCTGGACTTATCACAGGCATGGCACAAGGAACCACTAGCCTTCTAAGTAACACAGTCTTTGCCATAAGTGATGCTGCCACTCAATTTAGCAGGGCTGCCCACAAGGTATTGTAGGGTATTGTGACACATGAATGCCAGTCTTTACCATAGTGACGCATGAATGATGCTGGGGTCACATATTTTATCTAATCTTAAGAGGATATTCAACTTGTAGGGTATTGTGGCATTTACATTTGATGACCAAGCTGATGGAGCAAAGGAAAATCAGCAGAAGGGTATATCCTCACACAGCAAAGGCGTCATAAATGAATTATTAGAGGTATTAATTTATTCAACAGTTGCATGAAAATTTGAGCACCTCCGCAGTATTTGAAATGTCAAAGCAGGAAAGATGACATTGCTACAATAAACATTAGTTGGTTGCTTGTTAGCAGGCTACTTCCTTGTTATTTGCTCACTCAAAAGACTAGCAACTAGCTGCCTACAATCTGTGCAGTAGTTTCTGAATCGTCACAAGAATGAATATTCTTATCATTTCTCAACCTTGACTGGTCTTACAAGCCATGTTACATGGACACTCTAAATGTACAGAGCACCCATGTCAGACACTTGGACACTCGGTTAAGGATACAGGATTCACGTCCTACATGATTAGTTGGACAGGATTCACGTCCTAGATGATTAGTTGGACATTCACCTTGCAAACATATTTCATACTTCAAATTTAAAATCATCTCTTTCCATTTCAACTAAAGGGTGTGTTAAGGCCCCCTGCTTCAAGGGCTCACTGATTGGGTAATGCAGGGACCCCTCAATTTCGTAATCCCAATTTTCAATTTCTAATTGGCATGTGGAAATAAATCACGAGAATCTATTTTTTCCTTGAATCGAACATTGAGAGGTAGAGGATTTAACCGTTTTAAGAAATCCAGTTTTTGATGGAATATGACAAACTGAAAGACCCTTCAACTGTTACTATGCATAGAACTCCTATATTATGCATGGAATGCCCTAAGGCATCTTGGAAACACCCTTTACCGTATAAAATGAACGAGATATACAACTGAATATGAATATTTTGGCGTGCCCGTGTCCTTGACATGAAACGTAGATGAATCAAACCCTGTGGTAGATTCCCGCACTCGACACCATACCCTGAGTCGTAACATAGCTCACTAGTTTCCTAAGGTGTTCTTTTTGCTACATCAATAGGTCATCTGTCATTGGAATGCTAGTTGCGTAGGGATGGTCCTACTTGAAGAATGCAGATTCACCTTGTTGTTTGTACTGATTGTTCTCCAATAGCACGTGTAGAGTTATTCTCATGCATATTGAACATCTATCGTAAGAAATACAACACTTGTACTAGCTATGCACCATTACTCCATTATATTATGTATGCTGTCAGAAACTCATGGTGTGCTTCATATATTTTGCCACCACATATTTCAGGGACTCACCGGTCTCCTCCAATCACCAGTTAAAGGAGCCGAGAAACATGGCCTGCCAGGTGTCCTCTCAGGTTAGATGAGAAAACAGTTAGGAATCATCTTACAAATCAGTTTTTTTAGAACAGTTTTCCAGCAACCCTGTTTATTGCTCTTTCCAAAAACAGTTTTCTAGAACACATTCAGTAAAATTTTGAAAGACTCAACCTTTTCTTTGCGGAAATAATTTTTGAGAATTTGAAAACATTTCGTTCCTGTTTTCTTAAAAATGGGCTCTTTCTTGACAATTTTCCCGAAAATAAGGTCCGAAAACTGTTGACAGCATGAGTTTTCTGTGTTTTTCGACAAAGTGGAAACAGGAACCAAAAACTAAACCAAACAAAGGCAAAACATCAATGGCTGAAACTCACATTTTTGTGCATTGTTCCCTTTCTTGTTGCTCCTTTGCTTCCTGCAGGTGTAGCTCTAGGAATAACAGGGCTTGTAGCCAGACCAGCAGCCAGTATCCTAGAGGTCACCGGAAAAACTGCTCAGAGTATCAGAAACCGAAGCAAGCTCCACCATGTGGGACCACAGCGGTTGAGGGTACGTCTCCCTAGACCTTTAAGTAGGGAACTTCCCTTGATGCCTTACTCTTGGGAAGAAGCAGTTGGAAGATCTATACTAGCGGAGGCCGAAAATGGATTAAAGCTGAAAGAAGAGGGGTTGATTATGTGCAAGGCACTTAAGCAAGGTGGTAAATTTGTCGTTATCACAGAGAGGCTAATCTTGATAGTTAGTTGCTTAAGTTTGGTTAGTTTGGGTAGACCTGAGTTCCAAGGTGTTCCTGTTGATCCCGAGTGGGTAATAGAAGCAGAAATAGGAATTGATAGCATAATCCACGCGGATGCGTCTGCAGAAGTGGTACACATTGTTGGTAGCAGTTCAGATCCATTGTTGAGGCAGAACCAGGTTAAAAGAGGTGGTGGTGGGCCAAGAACAAAGTGGTGGAACAATCCACCCACTACACTCCCACTTTATCAGACCAACTTAGAATTCTCGCGCAAAGAAGAGGCAGAGGAGTTGTTACGAGTTTTGTTGTCTACAATTGAAAAGGGAAAGGAGCGAGGATGGGGATCTGTGTATCTTCTGCATCAAAGTAAGAGGATGGGGATCTGTGTATCTTCTGCATCAAAGTAATCTCAAGTAGATTAGGACGTTCTGTGCACATATATCCTTGTGTAATTCACTTAAAATAGGAGAGAAATAAAGGAAAAGCTCATTTTTATGGTCTTCAATGACCTTTATGTTTATATCATGCATGTACATAATATACATTGCTCTTGTAAATATCAGGTATACACATTTATAGAGGCATTTCTTGTCTAATGGTGAATTGTAATGGCCAACAGCAGACTGAAACGTAATGCATGCTAACCCTCAACATCCCGATGCCGTCCTCAACCCCATACCATATACGTACACATTCTTCCTGACTATCGTTTGTTGTGTTCTTTCTAGTATCTATTTTTGTGGCTTGTTGGTAATGGTCATCTAGATGTCGCAGTGGGTGTAATCAACTGGCTATATGGGTGTGCTCAGTTTAATCATTTCTTTATTAGTTATGTTTACAGTTGGGCTGGTGGGAAAGCATTGGCATTATAATTTGGTTGTTTGTTTTCCCTTTTTGTTTAGTGATTCCTCTCTTTTAGCTTTTTCTTTGTGATCTGTATAATGAAACTCCTCCTGATTTCTGCTTTTTTTGTAATATATTCCGGTAACGTACAATTTCTGAAATAAATATCCTTTACATGGAAGTGAGGCCCAAAGGCTGCATTACCATAAAGGATGCATTACTCCCCCAGGTAAGGAAGCAGTACAAGAATTTAAGCAATGGAGGAATCCGCTTCACCTGTATAGTCAATCCCATCTTACGTGGTCTTGGTTCGACGTGCATGTATTTGTTCAAATAAATGTTTTACGTGGATATGCAAATCCACTAGACCACTGATGTCAGTTACTCCTCACCTCCTTCGTGTTCCGCAGCACCGTGCATAATATCTTCTCTGTCTCTTGCTCTTATCCCTTTGGTTTTGCAGGTGATGGTCGCAACCATTGTCCAGAAGGCTACCCTTGTGGGTGATCTGGAATGCTATTTTGTTATGCCTTTCCAGGTAGTGTAGTTCAGTTTTGTAGTCTATTTACTTGCCTTATTTCGTCGCAAAGGTATTTTCCTTTCTATACCTTTTCCCTTTTTTCGAAGAGAATTTCTTACTTTTCGTTCATATTAAAAGAAAAAAAGAAAGAAAAGATCTGAAGGCCACACACCCTTCAATACAAACGCAGCTCTCCTCTAAATGAAAGAAAACCAACTTACCACCAATTGTACGTTTCCATTTTGTCCGCGATCATGGAATTCCAAACCTGTGTCTTTGCAATAAATTTCCAAAACCATATCGTTATAGCCTCTGAAGTAATAGAGCATGTCCTTGATGCCTAATTTCCATCCATTAGTATTTTTTGTTGAATAATCATCTGATCAAATAGATTTTTTTATGCATTTCTTTGATTTTGGCTAAAAGATGCGAATATGATTCAGTAGCAATGCATTATAGCAAACCGGGGCTACTGCTATCAGAAAGGTTTTGTGAGGTCTTGTTCTTGTACTCCGGAAGCTAGGCCTCCTTTATCTGGTTTTGAATTTTTTGCACGAAGAACTTCTACCCCGTCTGGGTGTCCCTTCTGTTAAACTAGATTCAGTAAGAAACATAGAAGTGTTATATGTCAATTTAGGGCTTCTAGGAGACACTTCTAATTGCCAAGTTTTTCTGGTTAAATAATGGACATTAGAAAAAAAAGAAGCTTCCATGGTAGATCTCCTAAGCAAAGAACCAACATAAAGAGCTGCAAAAATGGATGCGGAACAAATTAAAGAATAGTGGAACTGAGTTATTACAACATTTACTTTCTTATCTCTCCTTTGAGATTAATGACGTGCGATTTAACAATACTCTATAGTGTATTTATCATGTGTTCTTGTTTTGCAACTGTTCCCTTAAGGAAGTAATCTTCGCGTCTACTCTAGCAGAAAACCCGATTTGAGTAATCCTCTTGGAGTTGTGTTGTTCCCTCACCCACATATCATTATCTTTAGTATCTTTCCCCAAGTGCTTCATCTCTTGGATCACTTGATCATCCGTCGGATTAAACAACCGTTGCACAACGAGGTGGAGAAAGTACGGTAGAAGAGAAACAACCACCGCAAGCACAGTGACATTCCAATACAAAGGTGATGGGCCTATAGCTTCCGTTAAGATGTGAAACACTCCTTGCGAGTATTGTGGAGGGAGCGCGGAATAAAAGTACAGAAAGATGTACCAGCACAAGATGCTTCCCCAAACGAAGAAATGTTGGATCCAGGTGAAGTGGGTGATGATGAGAGCAATCTGACAGTTAACGGTCCAGATCACGCATGTGTATGTTATGGCTCCAAAGTCCGCGATATCTGCTACTTGTCCTTGTTCTTTGAAAGCATATGGAGAGAGTGCATACATGTTTATCACGAAGATGAATAGAGAAGCCAGTGCTCCGTTTAGTATCCAACCAATGATTCGGTACCAACTGAAACAGATGTTCCTTTGGCCTTGTTTGTAGAGGGCTGGAAACTTTTCATTGACAGGAAAATAAAAACAAGCTGAGTCCAAATAATATGCAACTTTCTTGGCAAGGTACAATTTAATATATGTGTTTATACCCATTTTTGGCATTTTTGAAATAAGAAACAAAAATTAAGTGCTATATGACAAGTGGGTCCGGCTCATGGTCAATAAAAGGTTAAATTCTAGTGGGCTGCCCACATTATTGGTCAATGAGAAAGTCAAAGTTGATCAAGTCAAAGCGTAAAAAGATCAACAGTGGAGAAATCAATAACAATATGACATGAGTACTCCATATTTACCCTTCCCTACCATTCAACAATAGACTCCTACATTTCTAACATTTCCTTGGATTTTGAGCATTACAAGGGGGATTTGGTCATGAATGCCTCGTGGTACTTAATGAGCAAGTTCCAGTTGAAGATGGTAAAAAAAAAGAGAAAAATCAGATCCTGAAGAGTCGAGGCACTTAAACGTTTGACCAAATCAATGGACCATGTGGCAGCCATCAGGCGACTTCGGTTTGCAATCAACATCTACAATCAATCTGAGTTCCCAGAAATAAAAGAAAGTGGTTTGGAGAAGTGGACACATGTCGCATTCTCAAGGCCTAATTCCAGGGATGCAGCTTTTCAAGGTATCCATAAGGAAATATTCCTCCATTATTTGATATTTACAACGGCTACAAGGGTGGTTTTGCTACATGAAGCTTAAGTGAGCCGTGATTATAGTCATAGTAGTTCGTGCATGCAAGGAACTGGGAATAGGCCTTGAAAAATAGGAGTTATACCCATTTTTTGTCGTTATAAAGGGGACACGTGGCAACAATCAGGGCATTTGCTGTGAATATCAACGGTTGGACGTATTTTAAGCTTTTCTGAATAAGTGGGAACAGTTTTAGAAGAAGTTGGAGCGTGGCACACTATTAGGGCCTTGTTGTGCTGTTTTTTAAGGACTTCACTGGTATAAAAGGGGGAAAACAGGCAGCCCAAGGGCTCCACGCCTCAAAATTCAATGTTTTTTCATTTCTTACACCTTAGCTTTATCTACGTTCCAAGCTTCTAATTCCGATATTAGCAAACTTCTATCCCTTTGCTTTTCTTTTTCCTATGCTGTGGTCACTTTATTCCGATAACACAAGTGGAGTTTTCGTTATTCTTGTTTTTATAAGATTATTCACTGAATTTTAAGCCCGTCACGAGTAAGGCAACCTCGGATCACTTTTACAACCTCCCCAAAGGGTTATAACACAATCGTTTGTTCAGAAGTTAGAATCAAGCTTTGTAGCCTTATTTACGGTTAGACCACGTCACGGTCTTGGCTGCCCTACATCCATATACTCATGATTGCCTGCCGAAGGGGGTGATTGTTCCTTGTGCATTTTCTGGAGAAACGATTTTGGCATGGCCCGTCCCTCAGCATTTTTCTTGGGAAACAGTATCTAGGTTTCTTAGTGCAGTGATGTAAATGGTACATGCATATCCCACAACACTGAACTAAAAAACTACAAGAAAAATGTGTCAAAATGTCAGTTTTTCTACAATGATTATACTGACTAGCTAATCAAATGATATTTTATGCCTTTTTGAGGGATGGATCAAGGAATTTTCTCACAGGACGAAACCAAAAAAAGGAGTTGAAAGAAGGGAAAGCGCGTGAGGAGAGAGACCGATAAACATATGAAATGACTGGCAGAGGACAAGAATTATGAATGTGAAACTAGAAAGAATGAGTTGATTGTTGATATATTTACCTTCAAGCACACTTGTGCAGAAACATCCTGCTCCAGGACACCCAATGCTATAACAGGCAACGATGTCAGCAGGACATTGAACATTGCCATACTCCAATCGTCGTACAAAACCCCCCCTGTGAAATTTGTGTACACTTCATAGTAGAACAGAGTGAGACCGAATACTATGTTCTTGTATACAAAGTACAGAATCTGCAATAAGAGAATAACAACGTTTCACACTGTCAACATTTCTTTCGACAAATAATGATCGAAAAACAAGTTTTTACCATCTTGGCGATCCTCTGGTAACACCAATGCCCATGAACTATGAGTAACCGCTCCAAGAAACGAAATTGCGGCATTGAAAAGTCACTTGCCATGACTGCCTGAAAAGGACATTGCATAAGAATTTTGACATTCTTTTTGCTTTTTGGTTCAGAGCTAACAAAATAGAAGGAGAAGAAGAAAAATAGTGAAGTAATCAGCTTAGCTAACCTGCATCCCTTCCATGCCACTGATTCCAACACCAATATCAGCTTCCTGAATCATGCCAACATCATTTGCCCCATCCCCGATTGCCAAGGTTGTTTTGCCAGTAAATTCCTTCACTGATTTAGTAATCTGGAAATACGAGTTTTTACTTGACTGAAAAACTTGGCTTAATAAAACTAGATTGCAAAAGGTGGTAAATAAAATCATTATAGGCTGAATTTTGAGTTCAAGCATCAGTTTCTTTTGAAAATTGAGACTGAAATATTCAGATAGGTACTCTGAGGCTTATAAGATCGAAAGTAGGTGAATATGCAATGAAGATTGAATGGGGCTAGTTGCTCTATCCGATTAAGTTCATTGCATCTGCCAATTTCGATTATCATCGTGGTTCCCGATTCCCAACCTCCTAGGTGAAATTAGATTAGGTTTCTTGTACTCGTCAAAAAAAAAAAATGTTAGAACACTTCTGTCGTACCAAAGCTTTCTGCTTTGGCGATACGCGGCAGCATATGACAGAAGAGCAATTAACTGCCAACTGTAAGAACTGGGGCTTCATGTCACTTCCCAAAGCGATTTCAAGCGCTTTCCCGTCTATCACCAAAGCAAAAGGAACATCCTTGTGGATTTCATCACAAATCATTTGGTAAGAATCCTCAATCTGATGCAGAATCTCAGCTTTCATAGCCTGAAAAGCTAGAAAACAAAGAACTCATTATTCCAAAGTCAGGTTAAAACAGCACACAGCGTAACTTTAACACTCCATGCTTTCTTTTGTTCAGCAAAATAGGCTTGGAAATAGAGTTCACCTTCACCTGACTGCTTGCTTCAGCTTCTTTGCTCAAACTCAAGTGAAACTGTTTCATATCGTGTCGAAGTAAACTGCATGCGAATCTGATAGATTCGAGGAGACGGTAAAAGAATGAAATAGTTCAGCCCCAAGGAAAGTGTAACACAAAATATATTAGCCCTTTATACCCTTTTGACACACTCTATGTAAAGCTGCTACAAGTAATAGTGACTGTTCAAATTAATCACTTAGTCTCTTACCCAACATTTACTGCGGTCTCCTTTTTGTCCCCAGTGAGAAGCCATATCTTCAGGCCTGCTTGTGCAAGTTTGTCTATGCATTCTGGAACCTGTTTTTTGAGTTTGAGAAACAGAATGACCACCTTTGGAAATATTTTTTGCTTTCTTATGAACTGAACTGAACTTTTTAAAAGAGGAGGGATGCATCCAAGATTTCAAGCGAAGAGTCTCTTGGTTGGCCAAGAAAATGAAAATGTTGCAAGAGAAAGAAAAGAGAAATGCTCTTGATGATTTGGAGGAAGGTGATTTCTTAGAGGAAGATGCTGATCTTGAAGAAGAAGCCTCTCTCTCTTTGGAATTTTAATTCCAGGTTTTTTGTTTTTGCGGGTTTTGGTTTCTTTCTCTTGGTTTTCGGTTTTTTCTTTGGGTTGGTTCTTTTGGGGTTTCGCTTGTCCGTTTGGTTTTATTGTTTCGATTGTAGTTGGTTGGGTTGTTTGTAGTGTTTTGGTTGGCTTCTTGCCGACCTCTTGGGTTTGGTTCTCTGGTGGCTTTTGCCGGTGTGCCCGAGATCCGGTTAATCTTTCTTTTAAGATTAATAAAATCTTTTTTGCCGATCAAAAATAAAAAAGAAAACAGAAATGTGATACCCTATGTTTCAGCTTTGTTTTTGGAGCCAACTTTGTCCACACAAAACACCATAATCCCAAAACCCAATTTTTTTTTTTTATGAAACTTCAAACTTTGCAGAAATGATATGCATTATATAGTAGAAGGTAATCTACTACTTCATGCAAAAACCAAAAACCAAAAACCAATTATGCTAGATACGCGCTCGCGCGGGCAGACACACACACATGCAATGGTAAAGGAAAACCTGACCCCCTTTTGTAGCTTGTCTTCAACTGCAACAGCTCCAACCAGAATCAAATTGTTTTCAATCATTTCAGAGGCACTCTCTAGCAACTCTTCTCTTTGAGGGCCCATTGTCTCCTTTGCTTTTGAAAACATTGTGTTCCATTCTTCATACTGGATTTCTTCTATTATACGGTATGCAAATGCCAAGGTCCGCAACCCATCTTCAGCAAAATTCGAAAGGTGTAAACTCGTTGCGTTTTGATGTTTTTGACCATGCTCTCCAAGCCTATCGAAAATAATGCTGCATACCGGAAAAGAACAGAAAAAATGAGAACAAAAGAAAACTCGAAAAGATTAGCAAGAGAGTTTATAATACAAGCTAAACAAGGAATCCATTCAATTTAATTTGTTTCCGAATGTAAAAATGGGATCACATACTTGTCAGCACCTTTGCAAAGGAGAAAGATCTGGCCATCTTCATTTCTTACAATCACAGACATCCTTTTCCGCGAACTACTAAACTCCAAAAGATTTAAAAGTTTATACTCCCTGAAAAATAATCTTCATGAGCATAGGAAAAGAGCAATTGCCTTGGAAAAGAGAATGTGAAAAGAAAGGAAGAGACAATCGAACTAAAAGCATGCAATTTCTATGTCACCTCTCCACTTCCGATCCAGAGGAAGGATCGAGCTCTTTTACAACCATCACAGATTGAGACCTCCGGCAAAACTTGAATCCAAACTCTTGTGAAGCAATCAAAAAGGCTACTTCCTCTGGAGACTCTGCTTCATACTTAAGTTTATCACTTCCATTTTCTTCGATAGGTATGCCCGTGTGACATAAAGCCATAACTCTGAAAAACATGATCATGCCATTGACATTTGAATTATGCATCCACATGTTGTGCATGAGCCTATCATCCCTGAAGTTAAAACTTTTAATCACAGATTGCTCCCATGAAGAGGAAATTTTTGAGTTTCCGGTAACATTTTCATGGCCTAGAACAGTCATTTCTGTAGCATCTTCTAAAGAGAACTCGAAAATTTCAAAACTTTGACCGGTGGAAGCCGAACCATCTAAGCTAAACCCATATCTCTCAACATCAATATTCATCCTTTGAGAAGCTGCAAGATCAACTTCATTTACATCACCCCCATACAATATCCCTTCAATCGAGCATTTCCTAAAGTCCATCTGATTGCAAGTCAAGGTTCCGGTTTTATCAGACAAAATTATTTCCACCTGTCCGAGTTCTTCGTTCAAATTTGAAGTCTGAGCTTCAACCGACTTACCTGTCACTTCATCATACATCTCCGTGTCCTTGTTAATAAGTAGTGCTTGTAAAACTTTCACTACTTCAATGGATACGTATAAAGAGATGGGGATTAAGTATCCATACAATATGAGGGCCCCAACAAAATGCAATAAACCCGATACTAATGGGCTTTTCGGATTGAAGAGTGGATCAGGATCACTTTCTTGTAAATCAAGATACCACCAGTTAACCATTTCAGATTCTGTAACCACTGCAGACCCAAAGGCGACGATTAATGAGATCAAAACAAGCAAAAGAAAAAGGACGTAAATCACCTTATCCATCTTTCGTTCTATAAGGCTGCGTTTGGAGGGTGATCTAGTGGAATTTCGCACTACTTTGGTGTCAGGACCGGTGAATACTACCACTCCGTAGACATGATCAGTGTTTCGGAGTTTTGAGTCTCTCAGAAGGAGTTGAGAGGGACCTAAAGGGTACGAATGGCTTTCGAGTGTCAAATTCCCAACAAAGGTGTAAAGGTTTGGGTTTGGATCCTCACACCGTACAGTGGCTTTGAATTCGCCGAAATCTGTGTCTATCTCAAGATTTTGTGTGGCCTCTAAGCATCTTTTGACTTTGAGATTGGTTTCTCCATCAAGGTTCATGGTCTCTACATAGCAAATACCATCTTCATAGCTAGAAGATAACAGTAGAAGATCACTTGGAAAATATTCATTCTTGCTAACCTTAACAACATTTCCCACACACAGTTTTTTCCATGCTTTGTCCACAAATAATCCATCTCCTATGTGAACCTTCACCGTTCGAGAGTTTACGTTTATATCCTGCAAATCAATGGCTATTAGGTCAGTGTACTTAATTCACACATACAAATAATTACTCTAAAAGACGACCGAAACATATAGAACTAATGAACTGAGGTTAACCTCGAATTATACGAGTTGAGGTTAACCTCGAATTATACAGTAGCTCGACGCGTGCCCTTGTATATTGCACTACAATTCCCTAGCCCACCGATGTGGGACTTGGGATTGGGATATCACAATCTCGATCCCCACCTTATGATGCAACGTCCACGTCCCACATGTTGTGGCATTTAGCTATGTAACACATCATCAAGCTCATACCAGACCCTAGAGGTGGCCCCACCATGTAGACCAGGGTTGTGCTCTAATACCACCTGTAACGACCCGTGTCAGCCGACCTGCTAACCCTTAGCCAAACCACGTGGCTCAAAAAGGTTAACATCGAGTTATACAGTAGTAGCCCGACACTTGCCCTTATATATTGCACTACAATTCCCTTGCCCACCGATTATCGTTGTCACATTTTACCAATCTAGAGAAACGTGGTTTCCCATATTCTGTTACATGAGTGAATTGCTAATACCATTTTTATTGAAGAAAAAGTTTTGAGTTTTCAATGTATATAAAACTTTTTGAAGTGATAACTAGTTTTGAGTTAAAGAAAAAACCCAAGCAAATTCGGAACTATCAGTTTATCAGTTAAGGAATATGTGCAAATTGTGTACAGCATTTTTGTGACCATCAGGGTATAAGTACTATAATTGCAGTATTTGCGTCTACCTATCTATCAAAGAATCAGAAAAAAATTCCAACAACAAATATTATTTGCAAAAAAGAAATGAACCAAGTGCAACTTTTTTACCTGACGAAATCTATGCCAATCTTCCACAACTTCCTTCAGCATGCTAATCCCAACAACAAATACAAGGGGAGCAACCAAACTAATGGGCTTAACAGGAGCGACGGGGGCAGTGATGGACAGCACCGCGGCCAAAAGGAAGTAAAAATTTGCCACTCTACGAAACTGCTCAAACAGTGCTTTGGGCAGAAAGCTCACAAGATTGTACTTAGTGGTCGATATATAGTTGCTCGGGTACTTGAACGATTTTTCGACCTTGTGGACCTGAGGTTCATTGCAGAATACCACCCTAGAAAATCCTTGCTGGCCTATGAGTGGCTGCTCATCGGTTGTTACATCAGGGTCAATGTTGGTATTTGGCATGAAGCACGAAAACGAATACAGGTTGCTCCATTTTATCTTCTTCCCTTTTGTTCCACTAGATGGTGACTTAGCCATTCTTTTTTGTGTCAAGATTTCACCATCTTCTTCCCTTTCGCGTAGTAACCTTTTGGCTTGCAGATGTAAGTAGCACGGATCGGACTTTCGCTTTCCTCAGAGATTTCTTTTTCTTGAAGTCTCCATGCTTCTTTTGGAGAGAAAAAAAGGAACAAGAAAAGTTGGGTTTTTTGGTTCCTACACTTTGAAATGGTTTTTGTGCTCTCTTAATGAAATGGTTCCAACTGTATAGGTTTCAAGATTGTCTCTTTCCAAAATGTTCTTTTTATTTGTTAAACTGATTCTTTAGCTTCTTACTTCCATAAAGAGAGAGGACCCAAATGCTGAAGACTGAGCTTAATTTGGACTTTTTCTTGGATCTTGAAGGGTTGCCATTGGCCGTACTTCACGCCTAAAACAACAATTTATTTCCAGCCATTCCATCCCACTAGGCCAAGTATGACTTGTTTATTTTTTTGTATCTTAATCCAACTAAACATTTTATACAATTAATATTCTTTGAAGTTCTTTTATCTTTTCTTACCGATAAGATATCGAGAGTTTTATTTTATATTTTCTGTAATGTAGAGCATCCCGGGCAAGCTTGAGTGTATACGGAGTAATTATCATTCCAAAAGTACTAGAAGTAACTAAACCCTATGGAGAGTGGTGAATGAAAACATTTAACGAAGTGGTAGAACTGGGTCAGAATCATCTCTTTCCAAATCTTTCTTGGGACTTATTATATACTCTAAGATTCATGATGAGGTGAAAATCTGCAAATACAGTTTGACTTGTAAAAGTCAAAATTACACTTTGACTTCTAAAAGTTTGAAATAGTTCAAATTTACCCTTGAAAGTTGCATTATACATCCCTTTTAGCATTAGTTTTAGCCAGTAAAATGTTATTTAGAGTTTCAATCTTTCTATAATATCTTTATACCTCTAATATCTATTGTTGTCATGGTTTGGAACTTAGGAAAAAGAAGAGAATACTGACTTTATCAGCCGATCTCCCCGTAATAGCATACCAACTGAGTGTATCATGTACGGTTATACCATAATTTTTTTTTTAAAGTAGAAGTCTTTATGGCTTTCTATAAATAAATTCATATTTAAGATTTCATACTAGTTATACCAAATGCCGATTCATAAAATTTTAAATTTCGTCATTATCATAGACAAAACTACGCGTGTACAGCTTTATGTTGGAATTTGACCTCACTATAATCCTAACATACTATCGTCCGGCAAAAAAAAAAAAAAAAACACGTTTTCTGGCACTGTCCTCATCCATTTAATACAAAGAAACTAGCTGCGTAGTTTAAGAAGACACATTAAAAAATTTCATTGCTATATATATTACTGTTGTTAATATGTACTCTTAACAAAGTATGAGTCAAAGTGTATTCCAAATTCATAGTATTGTGGCAATTTATAGACAATTTGATTTTGAATCTTAACTATATCTTGAAAAGTAAACTTGGGAATTTGTTTTTTATAATTAAAGGCGTCCAGGCTAACTTACGTACACTTTTACTTTTTATGAGACGAAAGTTGCCGGTACGAAAGGAGAACAGATGGCGACTGTAACTTAACTTAAAATTGTAACCCATATGAGTTTACTTTTTTTCAATTACCTCTCTTGGTTCGACGTGGGATCTCATCAGGACAGAATTTTTAATGAAAATTTGGGGAGTTTGTGGTAGCTATCCTCTTCCAAAACCCAAGCCAGAATATTCAATTTGGATGTCCAACTCCGTGGCTCCTGGTGGCGGCTGCACCTGATAAAAAAGAAACACAATTGGTTAAGTATATAATAATACATGGCTATACTTGATACATGCGGAAGCTGGTTTGAATACGTAATTATTAACCTGTATAACTGTCTTTTCTTAATTTAAGGAGACTCGTTTTCCAACCTTTGAAAAATGATACTTCCTCTGTCCCTTTTTAAATGTGTTGCTTCATAAATTTAACTTGTTAAACAAACATCACCATTATATCTTTCACATTTTTCCAAAACTATCCTCCACTTTTACCTATTAACTCTTTACCAACTAATTTTTCAAAAGGGCGTAATGATAATTGTATAAACTTTTACACATTAACTTTTCAAAACATACACTTATTAAGGAGCAATCCAAAATGGAAATATCGACACTAAAAAAGGAACGGAGGAAGTAATAAATTTACGGAGTCAACGAGTTCCTTATGTAATTTATGTATATCATCCCTAAGAACAACCCAGACTATTTAAACGTTGCTTATTCTTTGCACTTCAACGATGTTACAGGGAACCAATTCAAAGTCTACTAAAAAAGAAGAGAACCGATCAAGTTCCTATAAATCTTAAAGTTCTCAGATCTGATTTTGTGAACACATAATCAATGACGTAAATTAAAATCAAGATATGGGAAAGCTGGCGAATGTCATGTATTATTATTTTAGAAACAAAGAATTGATCAGATTCCTAATTATTTTATTTTATTTTAGAAAATTAAATGAAAAAAAGATTCCTAATTATTCCTACCCCAAAGTAGAGAGCCCACCTTTCAATTCATGACAACTCAATGAGCACACCACCAAAGACTTAGCCCTCGGGTTCGAGTTTCGCCAAGCTAGCTAGAGGTGGAAATTTCAGACACTATTTATTGATTATGATTCGAATTCAACACAAAGGGAAGAATTTGAGTGATTATTGTTTGATACGAATACGAATATGACACGACCTGACAACAAAAAATTAAACGGGAAGAATACCTTGAACATGTGTCAACTCGAGAATGACATAAATAACCGTTTAATTTTGGGGAAATGACGAAAACATGGCAAGGAGGACAAAAAATGACAATTTCATGGTCATGGTTTCGGAAATGACCAATACATGACACAGAGAAAATAATTCCACATGCATGGCATTTTATCACTGCAGTGTCCAAAATATCCCTGAATGTATTTTTTTTTCCCCAAAATCATGCTGAGTGCAATGATTTTGAGATAAGGTGCAATGTTGGTTCATACAAGGTGCAAGTGTAATTCAGTTACGGTGCATG
>JAXBDA010000711.1:50099-73905 GCA_036023075.1 Gaultheria prostrata | reverse complement strand
CCCAAAGTATCTTTATGTGTAACGCCCCAAATTTCATAAACATAAATAATTACATAATCCACGTGGAAGTCAATAAGAGTAACCAAAGAAGTCTCGGAAATTCGAATATAAGAGAGTAGTTCAAGAATTTGTCACAATAGGTCAACTATCACTCCAATGTGTCCAATACAAACCAAGTGTACCACTCATGCTCTCAATACACCTTCATCATGCGTCTCATTCAATTGTTCCATTCAATATAATTCGGGCATACCATACAGGCCCCGTGTCACTCCGGACATACCCTATCAGGCCCCATGTCACTCCGGGCTTACCCTTTGGGGGCCCGTGTCAATCTTTTCTTCCATTATTATCATTTCATGCTCAAACGATCCATTTAAGTGCCCATGCAATAGCTCGACTCAAAACAACGCTCAAAAACCCTAGTTCGCTCTATAACCGTCAACTCGCGTCAATAAGTGCCAAACACGTCACTAGAATTCCAAAGGAACTTAAGGACTCGACAAATATCACTCATGATGTTCACGGTAGGTATCTCAAAGTGTTTCAAGTCAATGAGAACAAGTATAGCACGTACGTTATCTGATCGAAGGCCAAACGGGTCAAAATAGCCAAAAATTGGCCAAAGGGGTGAGTGGATCGATCCACAGGCAAAAGTGGATCGATCCAAAGTTGCATGTTCAGCAGAAATATGAAGTGGATCGATCCAAAGGAAAAGATGGATCGATCCAAAGTGATGGTCATGGGCAGATTTGACGGGTTTTGAGCAGTCCGAGTATTTTTGCCATAACTTTTCACACCGAACTTTGTTTTGGACGAGTTATATATCAAAACGTAGGGAATTTGAAGAGCTACAACATTATAGTTTTGCACTTTTCCTGATTTTGTATTTACGTGGCCCGAAAAGCATGAATAGTAACCTGTTCTAACAGATTTTCACCCAAGGTGGGGGATTTCAACCCAACTCAAATCAAACAAACAAGTAGACTAGGGAATCATATGAGAGAACATAGAACATGTATGTTTCAATACCAAACTACTAGAAAATAACCTCATGAGGGGTTTCAACAAGAATCCAAGGAAAAACAATCAGAGATAGAGATACACCCACAATCAATCAACATATTCCAATAAGAATTGAAGTATAATCCCCTACCTCTTGTGATTGAGCTTGAAACCCACTCCAAATGCAAAACCCTAACCCTTGCTCAAGATCCAAGAAAAGTTCTCCTAACCCCGGAGTGAAATAAGCAAACCCACACATAGAGCACGAGATTTGGTGAAGCTTTTGTGAAGGGCCTAGGTTTGGAGCTTGAGATTTGACTTGGTTTGGTAGAGGAGGAGTTGGAGGGAAGCTACGGAGGAGAGAGGAGGGCCAGCTGTTTTTTTTTTTAGGGAGGAGATGAGATTTTCTCTCTCTCCTCTCACCACACATGCATATAACACACCCACACCACACAACTTTAAAAATAACCCCAAACATTACACTATAAGCCCAAATGTGACTTGTGTAAACCAATTTCACCCCAACACTACACATCACATATATCCTCTCATCACTTAGCTAATTTTATCATTATACGTCATTCCCCACATTACTCCAACTTTATTTCTGAAAAATAATAATTAAAATTTTCGGGTCTTTACAGAATTTGTCAAAAAAATTCATATATCCCTATGAATTTTCAAAATTCGCACCTAAAAAATAGGCCTAATCAAGTGGGTTTTTCTTTGTACATCTGACACTTTCTGTTGATACCGGCACATTCTGGTTCTGTCCGGTTATTCCGGTTCTTTCCGACGAGTACCAACGATGCTTACCGCCCACTTAAACACGTGTAGATCAAAGGTAAAAATGAAAGAGGAGAAGAAGATTAAGACTAGAATCATCTTTGGATCCGGTCTGTGAGCAATTTTCCGGCGAAAGCTATAAATTTTGAGGAGCACTGATCCTCCGGTTATTTGTTAACCAGAGAGAGAGAGGACATTCAAATTGAAAATGAAAGTGGACTGTGTTATTGGCTTTACTGCATATGCGTAAAGCAGCATCACCTTGCAGACCGTGGGGCCCACTGCCCTTTGTCATGACAGCATGCCCAATGCCTTCTTTCTCAAAGCATTCAAAGCACTTTTGCTATTTGGAATGGCTAAATTGTACTATCTATTCAAAGCACTTTTGCTTTGCAGACCGTGGGCCCCCCAATGCCTTTCGCCTTTTCCTCTTTTCAATCTTTAAGTTTTGTCCCATCAACACGCAAAGCATGCAGACGCGTATAAGTTGAGGGTATTTTGGGTAAAAAATACGCGTGAAACCTTATTGGTGCATTTTAGAAATGGGTTGTACCTGGCGGTGTGTTGGGTCAACTTTCTAGACCGGCCCGTACATAGCCCTTTAGGCACTAATACTACAACCCAATATACATATCAAATTGTCTTCTTCTTTTTTATATTTTATTTGAGTTGGCTGAATATCTATTTGTTCACTCACTCAAAAAGTAAGTGAAAATTATTCACGGCTCTGTTAAGTTATCAGGGATCATGTTATGTAAAAAATGAATTCTCGGAAAGTGAAGTGAGGTGAAGAAAAAGAAAAGAAAATTTATTTTCCTATGTGAGTTCTCTTGATAAGGAATTTTGCAGAAAAACTAAAAATTCTACCTTAAAATGAAAAAGTTAAAGTTGTGAATCCCACAACTTTCTTGATAATGATCACACATAAAGATACATAAAGTCACTGGATAGTTGATTTCCCTATCCTTTGGCGTCCTTTCTGTGTTACTGAACAGGTTTGTGTAGAGTTAACCGAAGTCTATCTTCAATTTTCCAGTACTCCTTGTTTTTAAAGAATATTCCGTTCATTTTATCGGACGGATAAGATTTTTTGGGATAAGGAATGAGGGTGGATAAGAAGTGGATATGTTATAAGGGATGATTAATTAAGGAGGGAGATAAGCTTATACTTGATTTGAGTAGAAATTGATATGGGTGGATAAGAGTGGGTGCATAAGAATTGATAATGTGAGTATTTACTTTTTCGCTCTCATTAAATCATTGCATTGTAAATATAAAATAGTTTGAGGGGTACATCCCTCTTACAAACACCTTCTTTGAGCCTGTTTGGATGACGTATTGGTTTTGGAAGGATTAAATAGTAAGGGGGAATAAAATAGTGGAAGGATTGAATAAAACGGGTGGACCCACATTGGTAATGCATGGTTTGAATGAGAGAGAAAAAAAAATGGGAGATAAGGAGGATAGATGATGTAAAATCATATCAAAAGACTTTCTTGCCATTGGTAATGCATATAATAGATTATGTATATATAATTATATAAATACCATAATTAATTATTTTGTTAGATTTGTCAAAAATTATGTTATAAATGGAGTAATTCATTTCAATATTCTATTATAGTAGTATAAATTAAGAATATTAAATACTCCTATTAAAATTAACCCAACAAGTCAACAAGACAACAATATAAAAATTTAAAGTATAGAAATTTTTAAATTTTTTTGTTTCGAATTAAAGATCTCTATTAGTAGCTTAATTTGGTGCAAAAAAATAAAAAATTATATGTGGAAGTATTTTATTTTTTGATCCGAAGGATATTACAAAGCAACTCAACAAGCCAACAATGTAAAATTCTAAAGTATAGAATTTTTCAATTTTTTTGTATCGAATTAAAAATCTCTATCAATAGTTTAATTTGATGCACAAATTTTTTTTTTGCGCGAAAGTATTTTATTTTTTCATCCGAAAAAAATTACATGGGGATACTGGAAGTAAAATGGGAGATAATCCCTCATGACTAAACATAGGCACCTCACCCCTACTTATATTTAGGACGGGGTCCCTGACTATTGCATCCGGCAGATGGGTTTCCAATGGTGGGACATGGAGGGGAAGGGGGTGAGTTTGACAAAAGATTTTGTGGGAGATCTCATAAAATCTAAGTGGTGATTTTATAGAAAATATCATCTTAGCACCTAAATTTTATGGAATTTTTCATAAAATTTTTGTGCTAAAATCTTTTGGCAAACTCAACATTAACCTAAATCAACTGATTTGTACAATTCCTGTAAAAAAAAAAAAAACTGTATGTATATTTTTAATGACGACGAATTATTTTCGGTTAAATTGTGTCAAAACGAATTACAGTATCTTTTTTTTTTTTTTTTTGGTATCTTTTTCCTGTTCGGTTAGAAAGATTATTACAGTATAATTCGCTCTCAACCAAACGAATAACTAAATCATGCGATAAATGGAATTGAATAGGAAATACTAAAAGGAGGAGGATGAGATAAGGATTAAAAGCCCTGCCTTTCATTTCTACTCTCTTCTTTCTTTCTCACTCTCAAACAACACTTCCCCTCCATAGCCAAAAAGCACCGAGCTTCAACAGAGAGTCACAGAAACAAGAACTATTCTTGGTTTACCCATTGACCCACAAACTTATTAGGGTTCTTGGAGAAAGATCGGAAGGTATGATTTTTTTGCAAAATACTGTGGTGGGTCATTGACGTATTGCTCTAATTTTAGCTTCCCATTAATGGGTTCCATCGAATTTCTACTTTCAAGTTAGTTTGTTTCTTAGTTCATTTGGAGTGCTTTAGACTGACTTATATCTGGCATGGAGTGTGTGTAGACCTAGAATTGAGGATAATTGTGTGCTATTTGTAGAGTGCTTATTCTGGTATGCACTTTAGATATTATTGTTCAAGTGAAATTTCCGGTCCAAGTAGAACATTTTGGCAAGGATGATTGCAGGTAATATTTACAGAATGGTTTTGCATTTTCGCAAGTCATTTGAGGATTGGAGTTGATATTTAGCATGGTTTGCTATGTAACATTGTATTACATGTGTAATTGAGCTGCATTTGGAAGAATCCTGGATGTGAATGATGCAGAACGGAATTAGTCTCGACGAAAAGTTCCCTAATTGTAGACCGAATGGAATTTTACTACCCAACTTGGTTGGAACTAGGGTATCCAACCCAAAAAAAAGAGGAATGAACCTTTTATATACGATAGCACCAGACGAACCTTGGTACTTCCATCCACCAATCAAAGCTAGTTTCACACCAAAATGTTCAGATTAAAAAAAAATGGGTACACCGCAGTTTTATTACCGGACGTTATGCCCAATATAAAGTGTGCAGAACTTGTGAAACTTTTGGCTTTCTATGCTATTACCTGCAAGAATTTTATAAAGTATTTTCCCCAAAAACGACGGAATTATAGAAGTATACTATGGAGATTAAACTTCTGTAGAAATGGTCTCTTCTTCAATTTTTGTTGAAGATAGGATGCCGACTACCAACTATCTTTCTGTTCTTTTTTTCTGATGTAAATCCATAACCATTCTGATGTGGTCCTAACAAAAAGCTATTTGTAGGTTTTTATATTTCAGACAGTCTTTCGTTCAAGTTCAATTGTAGAATTCTTTGCCTAGCTCGGGTAGTTAGTTAACTTTAGGTGAAAAGTTGAGCATGAATAATTGTTCGGCTTGCAGTGCTGGCGGACAAGGTTTGTGACCTTCCTCAGCTTATGTTTATGATTAACCACACTGACTCTTGTAAGATTCTCACTCCATTCTTAATGAACAAAAAGTCCAGTTTACTAAAATGCTAATAGACTAATACCCTCGGCCTCGGTGAGGTTGTGTTAGCTATTGAATCATTTGGTCTATTGATGGACTGCTTTACCTTTATTAATTAAATATTTGGC
This sequence comes from Gaultheria prostrata, assembly GCA_036023075.1. NCBI lineage: Eukaryota > Viridiplantae > Streptophyta > Magnoliopsida > Ericales > Ericaceae > Gaultheria > Gaultheria prostrata. The sequence goes on along the minus strand of JAXBDA010000711.1, from coordinate 68,174 downwards.
AATCTATGCTATAATTCTAAGCTAACTTTTGACATTTAATTTACCAAATTAGCATAAAATTTTCACACCTATACTTGTTACCTGCTGCAACACTTTTATATGGTTAGCAAAAAATTAATGGCCCTGATACCTAACTGCTCTTGACTTCACTATTTTATATGGTCAGCGACTTGCCAAAGTGAAGTCTTGCTGAACCAAATCAGACTTTTTTAACTTCATGCTTTAAGAAATATTTATCCTTATCTTGTAGCTTATAAGATTTGTTTGCACTAATGTTGAGTATTTTTCAATCTCCAGAAATTTACTGTTTCTCACAAAAGCAGATTTGTTCTGTCTACTTTCTCATTGATTTTTGTCTGACTTACAGGCAAAGAAAGTATGATACTATTTTAGTGGCTGACTGCTTCCCAAACTCCATACTTAAACATGACGCCTGTAATTTCAAGTTCCGCAAACAATGTTCTACTTATTCATGGAACTCCATTTACAACAAGGAAGACCCGATCTTTGAAAAGATGCAATCTTTTAAGAAACTCTACCAGACAAACATGGTCCTTGCAAAAGTACGTCTTACCTCTATCGACATCTGTTAGATCGCTTGCACAGTTCAGAAGTGGAATTTTTGTACAGCATAAATCAAGAATCTATATAACATGTGCCACTGGAGCTGATTTAACCATAGAGGAAGCAGATTCTCCTGTCGCAGATGAAGACTCTGGTACAGCCTCCAATATTCCAACAGATGCAGTTGGAACAGGTGAAGAATCCCTTGTCAAATCAGATGCTACTCTCAAACCAGCTCAAAGCACGCGTTCAAGACCTACTAGGAAGAGTGTGATGCCCCCTGTAAAGCCCGAGGAACTGGTTCCTGGTGCAACATTCACTGGGAAAGTGATGTCTATCCAGCCATTTGGAGCTTTTGTTGATTTTGGAGCTTTCACTGATGGCCTGGTACATGTTTCCCAGTTGAGTGATGACTTTGTTAAGAATGTTGAAGACGTTGTTTCTGTAGGGCAAGAGGTGAAGGTGAGGTTAGTGGAAGTAAACACGGAGACAAAACGTATATCTCTCACTATGCGGGAAATGGCTGACACTAGTAAGATGCGGCAAAGGGAATACAGTCCTGCCAGTAGTGATAAAGGAAGACCCCCCAGACAGAGGACGCCAAGGTTTGATGAGGAGGGAGAGTTTGACGAGGAGGGAGAGTTTGACGAGGAGAGAGAGTTTGACGAGGAGAAACCATTCTCAAAATTTCAGACGGGACAGGATCTTACGGGCACAGTGAAGAACTTAACCCGATCAGGTGCTTTTATCTCTCTACCTGATGGGAAGGAAGGATTCCTGCCGTCGGCAGAGTTAATGGTTGATGGATTGGGGGACTTCATAGGGGACGTGGGATCTTCATTGGAAGTTGGTCAAGAAGTGAGTGTGCGCGTGTTACGTGTCACACGTGGACAGGTAACCTTAACAATGAAGACAAGAGTAGAGGAAGAAGATGTTGGAGATTGGGACTCGATGGAGGACGACGGGGTTGACTATAAACCAACCAATGCTTTTGTGTTTGCTTTCCGTAAGAATAAGGATATGGCTGCATTTTTGGATGCAAGGGAGAAAGAGAAAGAGGCAAAATCAGTTGAGAGTTCAGGAATTCCACCAACAACGGATGAGATGGAAGAAGGAAACACAAGTCTAATTGTAACTGAGCTTAATAAAGTGCAACATCAACAAACAAGCAGCAGTGAGGCTGACATAATAGAAGGAAAGTTTGATCAAACTGGAACCAAGGTTGAGGAAGTGCAGGATCAAATAGAAAGCAGTAGTAAGGAATTGATCAATACCCTTACTGAAGAGAATGAAACTTCTTTAAAAGAAGTGGATGTGGAAGCAAGTACAGTATATGGCTCAAATGAAATGGTCAATGATGTTAAAGATCCAGAAATCATAGTTTCTGATTCATCTGATGGGATTAAGGTTTCTACTACAGATGGGTTGGAAAATGTGCGAAAAGCCGATTTATCGGGGCAAATCACAGATTCTATCATTTCAGATAGTACTATAGCTGAAGAAGTTACAAAGATTCAAGCTGATGACGCCATAGCAAAAGATGAAGTGCAGATAGCAGCCACTAGTGCAGAGATTGAACCTATTACTGCCACAGTAGTTGAAGAATTGGGAATTAACCCTGACAATAATGGAAGTATTCCCAGCTCAAATGACCAAATAGATGTTCCAACATTGCAGCAAAGCACAAATGAAGGTCGGTTATTAATCTTGTCCCTACTCTTGTTGTTCGTATGATTGCTATATGTGAAACTCCAGCATTCACTAGTATAGAAATATCTATTCAAAACCTACTGCAGGAACTGCACTATGTGTCTGAAATTCTGAAGTGACATTCTAAAGTTTTTGCATTGTCCTTACCTGTGTTGACAATGTGGATTATCATTGAGGGTTGGGTTGGGTAGAGTTCTAACCATCAGTCCTGACTCCGCTTGGGGCCATACAATATTCTTTAGTTTCAAGGAATGCCTGTCAAAAAATTCTTCTCTTTGCAAAATTTCTTTTGGTGCTGATGGAAAATGTGAGCTGTTATTAACATGGAGTAAAATTGCCATACATATGCAGTTTGGGGAGGGCCGGTAGGCAATATTTATTTTCTTAGAATGTGGGAATTATATGCTTATATGTTATAGATTGATGAAGATAACTAAAATCTTACCTCTCTGTTGTAATGGGACATAATGTCAGTCTCCTTTTCAACCACTATATTGGACGTAATGCCGAAAGAGTGGAGTTGCCATGAATCTGTCATCTGCATCCATTATGCTTGGTGCAGACGTATTCTATGATCTGATTCTTTTAGCTACTTTCAACTCGAGAGGAATCTTCTTGTCTATTTTCTTATTGTTTTCACTAATTAAAACTGCTGGTGCCGTTTTACAGCAGCTGCTATTTCACCAGTTCTGGTGAAGCAGCTGCGTGATGAAACAGGGGCAGGAATGATGGACTGCAAGAAAGCACTCTCAGAAACAGGAGGTGACTTGGTTAAAGCTCAGGAGTTTCTCAGAAAGAAAGGGTTAGCAAGTGCAGATAAGAAAGCCAGTAGGGCCACCGCTGAAGGAAGAATTGGGGCATACATTCACGATAGTCGGATTGGTGTGCTTATAGAGGTGAACTGTGAGACAGATTTTGTATCTCGGGGCGATATCTTTAAGGAGTTGGTTGATGATCTAGCCATGCAAGTGGCTGCATCCCCTCAAGTTCAATATCTTGTTACAGATGATGTTCCCAAAGAAACTGTGGAAAAGGAAAGAGAAATTGAAATGCAGAAAGAAGATCTGTTGTCGAAACCAGAGCAGATAAGATCAAGGATTGTTGATGGACGGATTAGAAAGAGGCTCGAGGAGCTGACATTGCTTGAGCAGCCTTATATTAAGAATGATAAGTTGGTGGTGAAGGATTGGGTGAAACAGACAATTGCAACCATTGGGGAAAACATAAAAGTGACGAGATTTGTTCGCTTCAACCTTGGCGAAGGTTTGGAGAAAAAAAGCCAGGATTTTGCAGCAGAGGTAGCTGCCCAAACTGCAGCAAAAGCTGTAGTGCCGCCTGCACCCGGGAAAGAGCAGCCTGCTGTCGTTGAAACTGTTGACGAGTAAGTTTCTACTTTCTGTTGAGCTATGTAATACATTTACATGGTTGAGGTTTTCATGAAAAGAGGATAAGTTGGGCTTCAATTTGGTTCGGACGAGCTTAAATCCTTTATTTGCTTTTCTATGACCTGCAGAAACAGGCACAGATGATGCCAAACATGATTCAAATGTCTTCACTTTTTTAGGACTTATTCATCGTGCTCTTAACGGCTTGATTGTATAAAGTAATATCCCTGCGTAGATCATAGCAGAAGCCAAGCGAAAAATGTCAAAGAAATCTGTAACATCAGTGCATTTGAACTTGATGGAATACCTTTTCAAGCAAGTATATTTTGTTGTTGCACTGTGTTTCAACCAAAATTTTGTGTTTATATTTGTGCGTAAATTTTCTTCCTGCTATTTTCAATACTGGGTGGTAATTAATATGTTGAAGCCATACCACAGGCAACCGAAAGCAACAATTTCAGCTGCACTGGTTAAACAACTACGGGAAGAAACTGGTGCCGGGATGATGGACTGCAAGAAAGTTCTTTCTGAAACAGGAGGGGACCTCGGAAAGGCTCAAGAATACCTCAGAAAGAAGGGTCTCTCAACTGCTGACAAGAAATCCAGTAGACTTGCCGCAGAAGGCAGGATTGGATCCTACATTCACGACTCCCGCATCGGAGTTCTAATTGAAGTCAACTGTGAAACTGATTTTGTGGGCAGAGGTGAAAAATTCAAGGAGTTGGTTGATGATCTAGCAATGCAAGTTGTGGCTTGCCCACAGGTGCAATACGTGTCCATTGAAGATATTCCGGAGAGCATTGTGATCAAGGAAAAGGAGCTGGAGATGCAGAGAGAGGACCTTAAGACCAAACCCGAGAACATAAGGGAGAGAATCGTCGAGGGAAGAATCTCAAAGAGGCTTGGTGAGCTCGCTCTTTTAGAGCAGCCTTTCATTAAGAATGATAGCATTTTGGTGAAGGATTTTGTGAAGCAGACTGTTGCTGCTCTAGGAGAGAACATAAAAGTCAGGAGATTCGTGCGATTTACTCTTGGGGAAACGAATGAAACTACAAAAGCGGAGAATGAAGAATGAGACGCTGATGAAATTGACAAAAGAGAGAAGATGCATAGAATATAGAGTTTTTTGGTTATGGTTGATTGCCAATGTTGAGAATGGCTGAGAATGGCAAGTTTTTGTTGAGGTTAAAGTACTCTTAGACTTTTATATCCTCCGATTCTTTTTCTTTTTATTTCCAGTTTTTGCAATGAAAGGAAATCCGTTTATTTTGTTAGCACCGATGAATGTTGCATGTTACTAACGCATGCAAAAGCTACAAGAAAACTTGGAGACGAAATTTCATCTTTTTGAGACCCAGATTCTGTCTTTCATTTAGGCTCCGTTTATTTGAGCGTAAAATATATGTATTTTTTAGCATTCCGGTGTTTGGTTGCACAAACTAAGGAGACAAATATTTTACATGTAAAAATATTTTACATGTAAAATATTTTCCACCAGGTAGAGGAAAATGACTTTTCTTCAAAATTTCCGCCAGTCATTTTCCGAATTTTCCAAATGGGATCCCATGTCTTTCTTCTCTGACCCAATCACATTTTCACGGGAATAAATTCTTGAGTTTTGCGTCGACCCTCTCCCTCTCTCTCATCTATATGATCTTTGTCAATCATCTTTAGTTTTGGGAAAACATTGATTGGTTCTGTTTTTGTAAGAAATATTGACATGAAAACAAATTTGTGACTAATTATCAACTAAACATCAGAAAATGAAACGAAAATAATAATTTTGGCAAAAATAATTTTACATGAATATATTTTCTGCTGTAAAATATTTTGCACTTTGTGTGGCATTTACAACTACAAAATTTGTAGGATTCTTTTGCTTTGTTAACCGTAAACGCGGTAAGGATCCACCATAGTGGCTTATAAGCCTTAAATTGAGAAGATACCAAAGAAATTGGACAGATTTTTCCAACCAATTCCTTTACCTCCAAAGTCCAAACAAACCACAATATGCAATGAGGCACGGCGTTCCAAACTTTTCTATCCCCCCATTCTTGCAGCACCCTCTACGCTAGCAGTCACCTAGCCGATTGAAGCCAATTGAACAAACCACCAAAAAAATCACCAATCGATGCATAATTCAAGAAATTGGGACAGCAGATCTCAGACGTGGGTGGAAATTTTTGGAAAATCCTGTATACAAATTCAGTTCCAAGGACATGCAATGTATCAAGAAAGTACTGTCTACAAACAATTACGAGTCGTGGGTTGCAGCCCCTCATATTTCTTGGCAGTTTTTGATGAAACAACACAATTGCATTCCTCTAAATTTCACATTCATGACTTGGTAAACTAGCTGAATTGTCTTCCATGGTGTGTTATAACCCCTTTCCTTGAATTCTCTGTGGTACAAATCGCCAGAGGTCCACAGCAATATCTACCTCCTTTTTCTTGTGAAATTTGTATAGTTGAGGCACATCGAATCGAAGCTGGTGAAGCAAAAATGCACATTCTTAAACACGCAAGAAAGTAAAACAACATAAAAGAGGATTCTAACAATTTTATATGTAAACCATAGGAACAGATCAGTAATGTACCTCGCATAATACCTCAGCACTTTTAGCGTTGTAATCCCTCAAGGCTGTCCTTTTAACATGCTGAAATTAGAGTAGATAAAATGATTATCTCACTGCACCCCTGATATTGGTTTAAAAATTGGAAGAAACCTTTCCACAATGAATAACACAATACGTTTACAATGAACATTACACATTTACACACACACACACACACACACAGAGTTGAAGCAAAGAGACACATAATGAAATGCAAGCCAGAAATTAATAGATATCAGCAAAGATATCCAGAAGTTAAGCTTGATACAACCCAGACGCTTATTATAGAGATAGAAAGTGGGCGCAACATTGGGCAGTAGAAACCTTGAATAGTTTTAGAATGGCTTGAAAAGTAGTATTACATCAAGAAGAACAGGATTCATAACTTGGCGTGCTCCCAAGTCCATGTAGATTGCTCTTATATTTATGTACTAACATATCATGTTCAGTACACTAAATCCAAAATTCTCGTATAAGCATTGGGAATTGTGATGGGTAACTGAATATTTTGCGACTAACATTGGATGTCGTAAAAGATCAGATGGAAATTAGTAACAATCCAGAACCGTGGAAAAGATTTCTTTATCAAAAAGGGAACTTTCGATCAACCTACTTACATCTCTTGTCGTGGTCTTGTGCAACGAATAAACGGCTTGTGAAGCAATCTGATAGGCAATTTACAAGAAAAAGTAATCAGAAAATGAGAGACTGAATAAGTGCATCCAATATGACGAAAGGAGTCCTCATCTTTACCTTCAAAGCCACAGAGAGAAAATCCATATCAGCCCCCTTTTTCCGAGTTCCAAATGGAGGATTCATAACAACAGTATCAACAATAGGACCTACACAAGACACCAAGGTCACTACTTCAGTAGATGAGCACTATTGAGGAAAAATGTATTTTTGCCTCTGGCAATCCAATTTGTTGATTTACTTGGGCACATTGAGCAATTAGTGAAAAGAACTGTAGAGCAATTCTATATCCATCATTTGTACAAGAGTTGGTAAGTGGGAGAGGGGGGTTTACCTCTCCATCCTAAGTTCCTCAAATCGCATTGAACAAAGTCCACCTCTAACTGCACTTGTGACCATTCAACAAAGAAACTATACATCACTACCAACAAAATGAACAATGATCATAGGTATACTGAGTCAACAATCCAGAATCACAGTGATAAGCAAGTCTAATAACGCTAAGACCTCTTCAAAAATCCACTATGGATTCAAGCCATAACACTAACAAAACCGAGAATACCTCAAGATCTTCTGCATTTGTTGTTGCAATTTCGATTGATTGAGCATCAATATCCAAGCCAACAACATGTCTGTTCAAAACAACAAAGGGTTCAGGTCAAAATGTGAAAACGTGCATCACTCAAATTTATGAAAAACCAGTCGCACCAAATCATCAAACATATGTAATTACTTAGTAAACAAAGTTATCGAACCCCGATGGCAAGTTCGCAACAAAAACCAATTTGGAATAGCAGAAGCAAAAACAAATTGGGGAAAATAGGCAACAACTCACTCTGCACCCAAGAGAGAAGCTGCAAGGCCCAATGTGCCACACCCACAACCAAAGTCTGCAACTACCTTGTTGGTCACATCCCCAAATGAATTCTCCGCCTAAAAGATTTACCAAAAAAGAAAAAAACATAAAATCTTACAAAACCAATTTTGCAAAACATAAAGTGAATTAAATGTGAAGAAACAGAGTGCGAGTATTAGAAGCGTACAGTGTATAACATCCGAGAAGCGATGTGGGGTCCAGTTGGGTATTGTTCAAGTTCAATCTGCAGCAGTAGCAGAACATGCTTGCTCAATTCAGTCAAGCATATTCCATATACATGTGGAGAGAGAGAGAGAGAGAGAGAGAGAGAGAGACCTTTGGGTTGGAGAACTGTTGAAGGGTTCCTAGAAGACTTTCCAATTGCTTGAGCTTCATCTTCTAGTGGGAATCCTCCGAAGAGAGAGAGATTCAGTTGGGAAGGTGATGAATTTCTTTATAAAACCCTAGAACTCTTTCTGAAAAAGATGCTGGAATTTAAGGAGTTTATACATGTGGGATATACTGGAATTTGTTTGCAATCACCAATCTGGTGCGGATATTTTATGCAAATGGGATATACTGGAATTTAATGTTTATTAGCGAGAGTTAATTAGACATTATACATAAAAAAAATATTATTATAATTCTATCCTATGAAATTTGAATATTTATGATTTCATTCTGAAATTCAAATAAATTTCAAAACACCATTTCTCTCTCCTAATTTTCCTAATATTTCTCTCTTCTAATTTCCTAACATTTCTCTCACCTAATCTCTCTCTCTCTCTCTCTCCCCCTAATCTTATAATTCTCTCTCCTAATCTTCTCACTCCTAAAATCTCAAAAACATATTGAAAAAAATAATCATGATATTTTATCCTAAAAACACGAGTCATGAGAAATTGATTTTGTGCAATTTTGTAGTAATCCAAAAATCAGATTACATATACAAAAAACAAATGATAGGTTAATGCACCAAAAAAACCATAAAAAAATTATGAAACGTATGGTCGATTAATGCACCATAAAACTATAACCCAAGCCAAAACTATGAAAAACATGGTTGATTAATGCACCATAAAATCACATGAAAAACATGGTTGAATCATGTGTTGTTTCATCATGTTACTTTATCGAATCACTGAAGTGCTAAACTAATAAACCATCTTTTATTGGTTTAAATTACCCAATATAGAAAATCAATAAACCATGTTCATGTGTTGTTTATTTCATACGGTGAACACGGTTTACTGCCACTTTTACTGTATCAAATCACCAAGTATCAATAGTTAATCTGTAAACCATATTCACTGTATGAAAATTTTCATCTCTTTAAAGGGCATGTGAACATGGTTTATTGATTTACTATTTTCACTGTATCGAAGAAACACCGGTCTTGAATTGAAAAAAAAAAAACACCATTGGATAAAAAAAACAACACCGCCATTAACTTTTACAAACCCACAAATTTTTTAATACAAATCTGTAACTCAACAAAACCAATATAAATTGCTCAAACCTGAAAAACAAAAAAGAATGAAACGTGGGTCTTCGAGAATGATTTTGTGGTATCAATACTAGTACGAATCAGAGTCCAACACCATGGTTGTTAAGTCGTTTCCTCCGATGGGTTCCAGCAACAACGTTTTGGATGAGAAAGCTCTTTGGGATTTGAACGTGCAGGTAGCCGCACGTGGATGTGGAACACCAGATCTGAGCTGGATTGCCGAAGACATGAGAGAAAGAGTGGATATTGAAGAGAGGAGAAAGAAGGCCACATAATTGTTTCAGAAGATGGCCGTCAGAGAAGAGAAGAGGGTAAAGGAGATAACCTAAATAACTAATCCCATTAATCAAGGGAATTTGAAAACGTGAATAAAGTTAATAATATACGTACATTGCCATCTCCTGGTTTTAAGGAGATGTGTATATCTTTATATTGGTAATGTTTTGATTAAGGGAAATCTATAAATGGTATCAATATAGTAATTGATTAAATGGTATTTCGGGAGAGTTAATAAAGGCACACTAGTTCGATTATCCATTTACATAATGGAATCATAACTACTCAAATCGCACATGATGAAATCATAAGGAGAATTTTGATACAGGATGCCTAATTAAAATTATCTTTTTATTATTTCTATTAGTTCACCTTCAAAATGCAACCCTAGCCTTTAAACTAAACCCGTACCAAAATGAGTTTTACTTTTTTCTTTTTTACCCAAATCAATGGGTCCTAAATTTCATACCAAAATTTCAACGGCTAGCTTTTTGTGGTCGACGGTGGTGGTAGCTGGTGGTGACAGTAGGGATGAGATTTAGTTCGACGAAACAAGATATGAAGCTTCTCCACGAAACACGATCTGTGACAGAAGATTTGAAGCTTCTCTAGAGAACATGATTTGAGCACAAATGAGAAGCAATATGCGGTGGCCGGCTGCAGTATTGTTCGCGGGGGAAGGGGACGGTGAAATGTTTTTCTCTGCAGTATTGTTCACGGGAGAATAAAAAGGTTTGTGATTTTTTTTTTAAAGTAAATTTAAGTAAAAAATTGGTTTGCCATTCGTTCAAATGATACCAAAGTCTGTTTTCACTCAAATTTGAGTAAGGGCCAAAGATTCTTTAAGTAGACTCTCATTGGTCAATATTTTTTGTAAAGTACATATATGTGAAAGGTATGTTAGGCTCATCACCAAATTCATTTCCAAAAGCTAACCTACGTGGTTTAAAAATTAAATTTTTCCAATTTTTGGTTTTCCATGGAAAAAGAGTTTGCGTTTAAAAAAAAAAGAGTGTGAAATCACTGCAAAACCTTAAATCACCAAGAGCTTTTCACTTCATGGGGTCTAAAGAAGGTCTAATTATTCAGTGCTTTCGGAGTACGGTTACAGAGTCCTTCCGGAACACAGGCCACGTAATACTCCGAGACACTCGAACATCACACATTCTTTCACGGTTAAGTGTATGATCCACATAAATGTGTGTGCACGAATGATTCGGAGCACCACGTGGCTATGCTCCGGGACGACTGAACAGTTACTCAGAAGGTGTAAATGAGAGAGAGAGAGAGAGAGAGAGAGAGAGAGAGAGAGAACAAGGCATTTACATATTTAACCCTCGAGAGCAAAGCATTCATAATGCTACATGAGATTGTAAGAGACAGAAAACCAAGCATACCCAACAAAACCTATGAAGCTGTCAATAAGGATATTATTTGTTGCTCCTAGAAACTTTTTCCCATTGCACAAAAGCTTAAGACTCTTCCTAAAACACACGAATAATAAATAGGATGGTGAATAACTGAATATGTAACCCTCAAGGCTTTCGGCAACCAGTCTTCGACTACTTGCGATTTTTGCACTTCTCCATGGCTCTGGGTGCTACAAAAAAAAGTCATCAGATTTCATGAGATGCTGATTGTTGACAAGAAACCAAGGGGTGATCAAGGTCAAGCTAATGCAAATCTTTTATCAAGACATCAGAACTTTTATACTAGACAGGTTTTTAGGTTATTATCTTCTAAGCGGATGAATGTATCTTGTATTCATTCGGTCAGCCGTGTATTTCATAATTTCGTGTTATGGGAGTTTGAGTATCAGAGACATAAGTATTTCGTAATTTCGTGTTATGGGAATTGAGTATTGGAGACATCAGTAGACGGGTATTTGATGGATTTCAAGGTCATACCTAGACCGATTGCATCTGAACTTTTCATGATCCTCAGCCTCTTGCAAGAGCCTGTAAACATTCTGCAATAGCAAACAATGAGAAATCAGAACAGAAAAATTCCGTCAAAATGTAGCATTGACATGGACACACAACACGGCACTGACACTCCGACTTGCAAATTTTGAAAAAATGGAGCACATGACACGCTGGGGAACACGTTCCAAAAAATATTTCTCATACTAGTATATAAATAAATAAAAACAACTATAAAGCTCTAAGTATGAATATGTGACACATCAAATCATATTTATCACACAATCATTCACAACAAGTGTTTCATTTTTTAATCATTAAGCTTTCATTAGAGTCTACTATTTTGTTTTGCACCCCGACTTGTTTTGCGAGTGTTCGGAGCATTTTTTAGAATGTCCTGGAGTGTCCAAACAAAAAAAGTTGGAAAAAAAGAAAGGACACTTAGGATTTAAGTGCCGGATACGTGTCCGCAGATTGTTGGCGTCCGACAAGTGTGTCCGACACTAGTATGTGACCTTCAACAAATTGTCTATGCTACATAGACGACATCAACTAATACAGAACGCAAGAGTTTATATGGTAAGAGAAGGGAAAATGTAAGGAGGGTATACAACCATGTAAGCCATAGGATTCGCTCAGAAATTATTTACATTGCATTACCTAAGGAGGGTATACAACCATATAAGCAATAAGATTCACTCAGAAATTATTGATATGCTTTACCCATCACATAAGTTCCCTACTCGTAAACTGGGAAATACATATGATTACCAATTTATGGAAACTTATAAAATGCATCATAGTTTTGAACAAGGAATACATCTTCTGCAGAAATTTTGGTCAACGTACTTGATCAGAATTTAGACAAACAAGTAAATATTTCTGCTGTTTCAAATCTGGGTGGTTCTATTCAGATTGGTAGGGAAATTAAGGTTCCAAATTAAGATCAAATGGATGACCTTGAATGAATTCATCCAAGCTACATCCATCTAAAAAACTGGAATTAGAATATTCACAGAAGAATAAGGTGTTGGCCACACTTACTGCCATGGAACATCACCAACAAGCATCCAATCACCGTCCTTGTCTTCGTAGGTAAGCACGTATTCGGAACCATGGAGGAGATCCATCAATCGGCTCTCACTCAGTCCATCACGACCTGGAACTCCATCAGAACCACATTGTCCTGAACAAGTCATTGACAACAAAATTAACTCCCTTTGAAAGAAAAGGAATTTGAACACAGCAGAGAGAGAGAGAGAGAGAGAGCACGTATGCTTGTTTCGTTTCATGTCTATAAATGCAATGACAAGTTAAAATGAAAGAATGTATTCAGTCTAGAACTGGTGCAGGAATCAGATTGAAGGTGAAAAAGGAGCACCAGCGGCTTTTGCTGTTGCCCATCACATTGGATCAAATACTTCTTTCTTTGAGTTTCAAGAAGTACTAATTATGAAAGGGAGAGATACATCCCACACATCTCTAATTTACGCCAAACGAAAAATGTTTTCAAAAGCAGCATGGCACACCGAAACTATATATGCTAGTTGAGGAAAATCCGGACATATTATTGTTTCTCACAAGCAACAAACTGATAGCTCCAAGACCAAGGTAGTCTTCTTACCATGGTCTGGGATCCATTATGCCAGACCAAGATTTTTTTGGAAGAAAGTACAAGATATGAGGAGCTAAACTGTTCCTCATCTCGGAACGAGGCCAAACTGAAACGTACTACTTATGAAAAATCTGAAAATATTGATGTTTATTCACAAGCGATAACAAGCTAAAATATCCCAGACAACAAATCTTATAGCTCGTGTTGCGAATATAAATCAGCTAAGCTAATGTTTAGTTCTCCATCGGCCATACCGAAAAAGAAAAAAAGAACCGAAGAAAAATCACCACATCTACTCTGAATGAAACATAACACCCCAGGCAGAAATCTTTAACCATTCATACACCATTCTTAACTAAGCATGACACTCTGAGAGTGATAAAAACCATCATGCACTCTCTGTTCACCGTCATGAACATCATATTTCGTGCTTTTGAATTGATGTTCTGCTTTTTATTTGGAAAACAATTCAGAAGCACATATGTTTAGAAACATCAAGCAGAATGGTCATTTGGAAACTCGAAACAACTATCACAACGTTAGATGACCTTCAGCTGCTACTTGCGCGACAACCATATCATCAGCAGTTATTGAATTGTTATCTAAAATGTCCTTTTCTTTTGATCACTCAGGCGTCGTTATCTAACATCTTCTATCATCTATGATCTATGTTTTCCTTTTCTAGTGACATTTGGTTCCCTTCAATTGCCCGCCAGTAGAAGATGTTGCAATGGGATTCTTGGCATCCTTAAACATTCCTATGTTTTACGTAGGAATCAACATGAAACTACTTTTTCTGTTGACTTCAGGACCATTTTTCTCTTCATCAAACTTTCATAGAGGTTATATCCCATGAGAAAAAACTAACAATCATACAACAACAAAGAGATGGGAGGGTGATATTACCAATTGTAAAGCAGCTGAACATCTTTTCGAGTGCTGAAGACATTTCTGCATAGCTGCCATAGATTTTCAGATCAACTTTCCTCAGGTATGGTGCACCTTCCATACTTACTTTGACATAAAGACAACCAGAACCGGACTTGGCATCCACCTCATCATCACTCTTAGCTTGATTAGTAGCCATTGAATTCTTCCGGAAAGATCGAATTGGTGGCCATCCTACCACCTGTGCCCTGTCTCACAAAATTTATAGCTAACAGTTGAAGCCCCTATAACAAACAAAGAGGCCGACTAGAAGACCAACATAAAATGGCCAGAGGGTGTCATAAAATCAAGCAAGCAAAGCATAGAGATGAATATTGTGACGCTTATTCTAAGAAGGAGATGAGGAATTAGAACAAAACAAAAAGGATTTATGTGGTGGGGCTTGAAACGTAGGTCCACGGGTGAACAACGATAAGGGAATTTCACCATGAAGGAGGCAGGAGCGGAGCTATATACGGCTGGAGGTGCCCTATATAATCAGGGTTCAATTCGACACAACCGTAACACATATCGGAAGAACATACACATCTCACTTTGAAAGCACACACGAAACACAAAGCTCTTAAAAAGAGGCATAACAATTACTACAGCTTATCTTGACAATCAGGATTTCGCTATTTCGGAAACCATACTTGTAAAAGAAGTTCAAGGAAATTGCAACATCCACCACCACATGTGAAAACTGAGAAGAAAGATCATGTAAAAGTACTACAACTATATTGCAAAGCAATCATCCACAGTAACATGAGTAAAAAAAGAATGGATTGGAAAATTGAACACTCACAAAAACCTAACAAGAAATCAAACGAAAATAACTCACTGAAGCAACCCAAGTCTTAATTTAACCCACTTTATCAGGAAACAAAAAGAGGAAAAAAGTGAGAGAAATTTACTTTGCAGCTGAAGGAATCATAGGCTTTTTCTCCTGCGCCAGCTTTTGGGCAGGAGGAATTCCTGCCTCTTTCACAGCATTTGAATCCATTGAAGACTGCTGAGTGTTTACCTCACCACCATTGATACCTTTAGGAGAGAAGAAACCACCATTTTTAGCCAAATCCAACTCAGACCCATTACTCCCAGTGAAAACCCACTTCCTAGAACCACCATCTAAGGTGTCAGAAAAGCCTCTCTTGGCCCCTGAGACCAAACCCTTAACAAAGTGTCCAAGTTCTCTCTCTGGTGACTCAGAGCCTGGTAACCCTAGCCTCAGCTCAGTGGCTTTAAAGTTCAGACCCTTGTTTTTTTCATTGGTTTCTGAAGAAATTGTGGAGGGTTTCTCAGAGTTCTCCATTGAAGGAGCCTCTGATAAGCCTATGTAATCATGGGCTTCAAAGGGCATGGACATCCAGTTTTGAACAGAAGAGCAAGCTCAGAGGTGGTAGTGCAAGAAAGGAGATGAAAAGGGTGTGAAATAGGAGTGAAAGAAGCTCTCCAGTATTTGAAGCTCCACAATCAGAATACAGAAAATAGTGAATCAAAGGATCTTTGGCATTTTTGGGCTTCTAATATAAGAAAATGCTAATGAGAATAATGGATAGAAAATGTATCGATATTTGAAAAAATTATCTTCAAGTCCGTAAAATATGTATTGATATCTGAATTTTTAATAGATGGAAATTAGCAAGACCCGTAACTATATTTTACTTTTATAATCATCTCTCCTGTAACTGGAATGTGATGAGAATAATTATCGGATCCGGCGAGTGTTGATACAAGAAACAGTAGAAAAAAGGTCCCAAATTTTTTTCTGTCCATTTGCTTTCGCAGATTTTGATAGTTTCAGACATTCCATTTTTTAAAAACGTTTTCATGTTTGAGCTCTTACCTACCTATTATGTCAGTTGGGTTGAAAAGTGAAAAATAATTAATTTTTGTATGGAACTCCTTTATAGCAATCAAACATAGTAATGGAGTGGTGTCATTAAGGCTACAAACGAACCGAGCTGCTCGCTGGTAGTTCATGATTCGGCTCGTTCTCGGCTCGTTTATATAGGTTTGGCTCGTTTAAAGAGGCTTGTTAAGTTATATACCCTAACTCGGCTCGATTCGGACTTGGCTCGTTCAAGCCGAGTTCGAGCTCAATTTTTGGCTCGTTTTCTAAACAAGCTCGGCTCGTCTGTATTCTTTTTTACCATGGAGTGGTGCCACTTTTCTGTTGAAGTTTTGGCTTAAAATATCACTCATCCGTTCCACACCGGTAGTCATTGACGAAAAGACGTGTAATTTTTTTATATTTGGACAGGAAAATAACAGAGAAAGAGAAAAGGATCCCCTCGTGAAAGCTATTAGATTAACTACAGTCATTTACTTTAGACAACTAAATTACAAGACCAAATTCCGACCCAAATCAGGCTTTTAGGGGACACAAAGACCTAATGCCGGTAAATTTTACAGCATTACGCAGCAAATTACCTTAATTACCGGCGTCCTGTCAACGCCAAACTTGATTAATTACCCACCTTTCCAGTGAGGAATTTACCAATTACCATTATAATAAGAATAAGTGGAATTGGGGACCCTCCTTTTCCCTCCCTACTTTTCTCCCTCCTTTTCTCTTAAACTACGTCATTTTGCTCATTTTCTTGATACACTTCCAAGCTTCCAAGGATCACGTTTAATATTCAATTGACACCTTAATTTCAATTTCTGGTCGGTAGGTCTCCAGAAAAAATAATCCAGTAATGCTAGAACATCATGTTAGGGAAGCAATAAGCCAATAACCAATTGACTTTCACGACTACGTGATGCTCCAAAGATTTCCACGACCACGCATTTATGTGGGGTAACCTTCGCCAAGTCAATTAATCGATTAAAATGCTAAAATCAACCAAGATTTTATATCATTTGGCAAACTCACTTTGACTCAATTATCAGTAAAAAAATAAAAAAAAGTCCACTGTAGTAAATCTCCCTACTCTTAGTTTTGTGGTTGCATATGTGTAGGGGTCGGCCATGATATGTCGGGACCTAAGACGAACCTCGAAATGAGATCTTTAATAATATTTTACAGACATAAAATGTAATTATGAATTACATTAACGAGTTTTTTTGCTCATGATGTTCTTTCCCTTTCTTTCATGTTCGTGAAAAAAAAAAAAAAAAGATGAGGTTTTGCAATGTGTAGACCACGTTTTTGTTAAGGAATGGGAAAACATACGTCAAATTGAATGGTGCACCCTCCATATGGCTTGCTTTTAATTAGATGAGAAAGGGAATTAATCAAGGTGCGCCTAAATTTGTCCGAACGCCCCTGGTGTTTGAAAAAAAATTCTACGGTATTTCCCAAACATCTCATTTTCTCGAACATAGCACAGCTCCCAATAAATTTTCTCAACAATTATCTTTATTTATCTCTCTTCACTCATTATCCGAAAAAGCTTCATCTAAAACCCAAACCAAACATAATCTTAGTTTTGTGGTGGCATTTGGGTGTCCTATATGCCCTGCACTTTAATTTTACTTTCCATGATCCCATGTTAGCTGTTGCTATTATCAAGATCATGGGGTAATCTTGTGCTTTTTGAATGGACTCTTAAAAGTGTGGTGTGTTAGCTGTTGTACATTGTTTAATTTATTGGGGTTGTCTCCAAGACTAAAAACTCAGATAATTATCACATAAATGTAGAATCTCTTTTAGATGAATAACCACATATGCAAAAGAGGGGATCAAGAATATGATACAAAAATTACTCAGGGATTGTTCTAAATATTGATTTATATTAAAATTAACTTAAAAATTGACGTATTGTGCTTTATGAAACAAACGTTGGCTCACAAGTCACCAGCTCAAGGAGCCTGACTTAAGTCAATTTCCGGTTACATCTATTTTTTATTCATTCTCCGGGGTTGTTCTAAAAATTGATTTATATTAAAATTAACTTAAAAATTGACGTATTGTGCTTTATGAAACAAACGTTGGCTCACAAGTCACCAGCTCAAGGAGCCTGACTTAAGTCAATTTCCGGTTACATCTATTTTTTATTC
>JAXBDA010000711.1:0-49999 GCA_036023075.1 Gaultheria prostrata | reverse complement strand
ATTCTCATGGGTTGTTCTAAAAATTGATTTATATTAAAATTAACTTAAAAATTGACTTATTGTGCTTTATGAAACAAACGTTGGCTCACAAGTCACTAGCTCAAGGAGCCTGACTTAAGTCAATTTCCGGTTACATCTATTTTTCTTCGAATGAATTAGAAATGAAAAATAATGAAACCAAACAAGCCCTTGAACTATGTTTTTTTTTTTTTTTTGCCATTCGATATACATTAGTGGAGGGTTAGAGGGAAAGTTAGTGAGTTAGTCCAGAGGGAGTGTAGAAGCTATCCATAACCTTAACCCAAACGCGTCTATGCCGAGGCTTGAACCCTGGTCTCCCTTGTGGGAGTTAGTGAGTTAGTCCAGAGGGGGTCTAGAAGCTATCAATAGCGCTAAATCCCAAAAGTCTCTATATCCAGGCTCGAATTCTGATCTCGCTTATGGAAGAACCATGAGATAATCTCTAGACTACAAGTCTTTGGTTTTCCTTGAACTATGTTGAGCATGTGAATTAATGTATATATGGATTTTACAATCAGACCAAAGAGTGTGCAGGGAGGAAGAGGGGACAACATGAATCTTGAAAGGGCAAAATACCTGACCCCATTCGGGATTTGATTAGTTCAAATGGACAATCATAGCCCTCTGAATATTGCCAAAATGGACCCCGCCAAATAGGTAAATTCTCCTATTTAGAAGATGCTCTTTGCTGAAGATCAAGGTCATGATCCGACATGAATATATTCATACATGACCACAAACATGGAAAGGCCGGGGGACCTTAGCGTGCAGTCCTGTTGTGCAGATGTGTTTTCAATGGTCCTGATTTCATTTTGAAACTTTACAAATTCTAATCGTCCATTGCCAAGATGAAATCCGTGCCGTTAATTGTTGAGATCAACGGCTCGAAGGAGCACACCAGGACTGTACACCAGCGCCCCTGGGACCCCACAAACGTACTTCAAATTTTTGAACAACTAAATATGAATTAAAAATCTCCAAATTTCTTGTCCATTTTTTTAATATGTGCAGTTTTTAAAAAATTACTTACAATTTTCAATTGATTTTGATTTTTTCGATTTTGAAAATGTTATTTAATAGAAATAATCAAAATCCATCAAATAAGATCAATATTGCATATTGAAAATGTTATACATTTACAAATATATGCAATTTTTTGAGATGTTCGGAATAGAGTGAAAGTGGACCATAAACAATTTTTTGAATTACTACTGCCATTTTTTAAATTACTGTCACATATTAATCAGCAAACCCTAGCAATTTACTGCTACAAACATTTCACAAATAGAATATCACAGAAAAACTCAACCTCATAGTTCACACATACTCAAAGTCCACAACCACACTTTGTTCAGTGAAAATTACAATTACCTATACATGAATACTTCTATCCTTAGAGAGAATTTCGAAATTCTCCCAAGTCCCTAACCCAAAACGTCCACATGCATATCTGGGCTAAACGTAATGGGAGAATTTTCCAGCAGAAATTACAATTACCTATACATAAATACTTCCTATCCTTAGAGAGAATCTCAAAATTCTCCCAAGTCCCTAACCCAAAACATCCACATGCATATCTGGGCTGAACGGAATGGGAGAATTTTCCAGCTGAAATTCAAGGATTCGTCTACTCTTTCCTCTACTTTCTGCAATGCAATTCAAGATGCTTTGTTGTCGTAGAGGAGTGTGAAGCCTAGCCAGAATAATTGAGTTATTTGTAATATCTGGAATGTAACTCATGGGTTGCTTGAGTCTAGCTAGCCATAAGTAACTATCTAGCTCCTTCGGAGTTTGGTTGTTTTCTCTTTTGCTTGTTATTGGGTTTTGGCTGTTTGTTTTGTTTCTATTTCTGTATGGTCTTGCATGAGTAGTGTGTATAGTCTTATTTTGGACTTCTGTTTGTACTCTTTGTTTGATATTCAATGAAAGTGTATCTTTTACCTGAAAATAATAATAATAATAATAATAAACGTCCACATGCTCATTATAACAAATTATAACAACCAATTTTTTTTCCTTTTTTCTTACACCATTTCAATGGATTGCTTCATCTCACATAAAGATTAAGACATATAGGATGATTCAATCATCACATAAGGATTTGTTCGTTTCGGGTTTTAGAGGTTTTTTCTTCGAAAACAGATCTTCAAAAACCTCCCGGTACTTTCTAAAAACCGGTTCTCAAAACTGTTAAAGATTTCCCTGCTTTGCTACCTCAATCACAAAGAGCCCTTTTGAGGAACTCTATAGAACCCTCTTGAGAGAGCAGTAGTTAACCAGCATGCTATGACAGTACATGGATCGATTAGATGTGAACGAAAATTTTAACTTTTAACACACAAAGCAGAAGTGTCCTTTAATCAAGGAGTACCAGTCACACGATGCATGAGCTACAATGACTTGTGTAGAGTGCTATTGATTGTACAATGTCGGAGCTGCAACTCAGACATTCTAAATACACGGAACTTGACAATCTCTTGGGGTAGGCCTCAGGAGCTTCTCTTGTTGTTGTTGTTGTTTGTTTTTTTTTTTTTTTAATTGGCAGGAGCTTTTCTTGTGAATTCTCTAGTTCCAGCGTGGATGACATTTCTTTGACCGGACCGGAGAGGGGATTAATCGAGTTAGAGGTGCGCACAGGCTGACCCGAATAGTTCGACTGCCAAACCAAAAAGGAAGAAGAAGACAAGAATTGAAGCTAGTTGATTAGCACAGATAGGTAGGTAGCTATTCCACAAAATGCTGCAGGAAACAAGTTGCATTCATGGGTCCCTGAAAAGAATATGAAAGAATGGGGAGCTAAGCTTGGATTATGACTTATTGGGAGTTAGGGGAACTGAATCTCATTTCTCACCTCAAAGGTACCACCAGTACCAGCACTCATGCAACTTTTACCGAACTTTAGTTGAGACTAGTGACTTCAGTTAGTTGTGCCCTCTCTCAAATGGAAAGATAAAAACTCCATTCCGAAAAGGGAAAATAAATTGAAAGCTATGTTACCTGGAAGACAGATTATACTAGTACGAGGAACGGGAATGTGGTACGCTGCATTTCTAAATTATGGAACGCTAGGGCTAGGCTTCAACAGATTAAAAAAAACAAAAACTTATTGATGCAGAACATATTTCTAGGAACATAATTACTGATTTTTTACATTTTCTCTCACCGAAATTCGTTCTGTCTAGATTTTTACATTAGTAAGTTAAATTTTTGGGAACAAAATTTGCTGATCCCTTTGGATTGCTAGATTTACGTTTTGGAACGGAGGGAAGCGTATCATGTTTCGGAACGTTAGTTCCATCCGTTATGGCAGTAGTATTGAAAGTCCTCAAAATAACACAAGAAACAACTATACGTCAAGCAAAATAATGAAACCTCGCACCCTAAAGCTAAGAGTTGAATCTCCCAAAGAAACATACAAAATTACAAACTTCCCGAAAAATAAAATAAAAGAAAAGATAGGAAAAAAGGCTGAAGAGCTTTGAAGATTCGATTTGGAGAGCTTAGATTTATCACAAAATGAGAAATACTATTATTTTTACACAAGTTGAACATCTGTTCTCCCATTTTTCATCTATGTTTTCCAAGATTCAAATCCCCTCATTCCAGGAAAATGTCCGAGATAGCAAGTGATCAGCGCCAACGGCAGTAAATGGCCTAGCTATCACATGAATTCCAGATGTCTATACTCCACTTTTGGATGCCAATCCTAGTAACCTTAAAAAGTTAAGGTTTTAGGGTCTAATCATTGTCCACAAAGTGTTGGATTGGTGCATGAGCTTCCACTTAATTACAATGGTCCACGAGAAAGGACATCTACAAGTCTACACCACAACATGTCGTGACAACAATGTAAAATACCAGATAAGGACTTAAACATGGTGACACCACTTATTAAGATCAGGAAATGGTGGCATCTTTTTGGTGCAAAAGTCCGAAAATAGTACCGCGGCATGTAAAAAGGAACTTCAAAATGGAGCCACTTGTGAGGATTAGAATGGTATATTAGCTATCAGAATCTAATGGTATTGCCAAGTGGTGAAGAACGTGGGCTCCCAGGATTAGTCGAAGGTTTCCATAAGCTGGCTCGGACACCGGAGTTATCACAAAAACAAAAGTGGTGCAGAATGACACGCTACATGTCCTATCAATCATCTTCATCTGATAATCTTAGGTAAGATTATTATCCTTGAGTTCAAGATAATACAATTTGTAATCTGGGCCACATTAGAGTAACCAATCTTGAAATTGAGGCAGAAATACTCAAAAGTCTGCAGACTCTATTTTATTTATCGCAAGGTGCGAATTTACCAGACCATACTAAACTTAAGGCCTAATTTATCAATGCACATAAGTCCACAAATCGCAGGATTCATTTGTTGATAAACAAAGGTCGGGGTTAACCAGCATCGACCAAACTACATGGGGTTGGAATCGCATGGGTAAAAGTGCAATTCGCCGTAAGGACATTATATCAAGTGCCCTGTAGAGGGTCTGGCTCAAGCCATTTTGTGGCATTTCAGAAAGAAAAAACCTCTGGAAAATGAAATTTTCCTAAAACAGCTAAAAAAAAAAAGGCTATTTAATTACCATACCAGACGAGTTTAGCAAATGCAGTGGATGTTGGAATATTTTGGCAGAAAATGGGACATGGTGCAGTGAAATCAGGGGCTTTTAGGGTCTGAAAAATCAATCTTCAAATGATGGGATCACCAATAAGTCTACTCATAGTGGAAGAATCTGAGTCAGTTGATCACCTTGAAGATAGCAGCCTTTTGTCAAGTGCTTGGCAAAGAAAAAACATGGTGGGATTTGACTTTTGCATTCATGCCAATTACCTGAAAGCAATTCATAACTTCATTTGTTCGAAAATTGGTAATTTTTTGTTAAGAACTTCATTCATAATAATAATAAAAATTCAACTGTGTTACTACCATTATATAGAGAGCGCCAGCGACAAGCGAAGATCAACAAAGGTCAAAGGAACAAAACACAGTGTATTGAACCACAAAACACAAAGAACACGAAACTATGACATCACCTGTAGGCGTAAGGAATAGAGCACACTGTGAGCATGTGTGTGCGGCGTGGCAAAACTGAAGATACAACAGAAACATAAAACATTAAAACTAATCTATGTACATCTAAAAGAAAATCCGCATCCGTTGTAAAAAAAAGCCATCGGTATCGAGCAATGCCATGAGCTGCGTGCATTGGGAGACCAATAGACCATAGCCAAACAAACCTGCATCATCAACAACCAAAACGAGCCCTGAAAAACAGACCCCAAAACAGCACATCAGAATTACAATTTTCTCAGCACAAACGACATAAAAATTAAGGAGGATTTTGTTGCGGGGATGGAAAAATTAGGTAGCAATGGATGTGTTATGCATGGAAGATTAACAAGACCATAAACTCAGCTAAACAATTCACGTAATACGACGTGAGCCATTGACCCATTGATGTTTTCCATTGCGTAAAAAGCAAGACTCTGTGGTTTTCACCACAACGTTTTGATGAGATAGGAGGATTGAAGTCATTTTCCCTCCAGGACTAGAGGTGTAATCGGCTCGGTTCGGTCCGAATTTTAGCATTTTCTCGGACTGAACCGAACATTTGGGTTTCTAAATATATAAACAAAAACCAAACCGTTTGAGGCTTGGTTTGGTTCGGTGTATTTGGTTCCATCGGTTTTTTTCAGTTTTATCGGTTTAGGTCAAAAATATTAATTGGGCTTGGATCACTATATATTATTTTTATTATTGGGTCAAAAGATTCATAAATTTGGATTAAAACTCCATCATAAACATGTACAATAGCACAAACAACAATTCTAAGTTTCTAACATATTATATAATACTATATCTTTAATTCTTTATATATAAATATAACAGTTCGGTTCGGTTAGGTTTCTAAAATTTTTTACTTCAATGAAACCGAAACCGACATTGAACAAGAGAAGAAATAGAGTACGAATTAGCATCATCCCTTTGGGCTTCTATCTTACAGTTGGCAGTAACTGGCTTCTGTTATTTCGCACATAGAAATGCTGGGCATATGTTGGTGCTTCATTTTGCACATAGAAATGCTGGGCAGATGTTGGTGCTTCATTTAAATAAAGTCCGTCACGTATTATATTGGAATTTAAGTAGTGCGAGTTTGGACTATTTACCTTTATATTATCTGATTGCCCATATCCGGCTTGTGTCACTAATACAATTACGTATCCTAATGCAGTGATTAAAAACCCTCTACAAAAATTAATTTAACAATACAGTTTTATCTGATTGCTCGCAATTAATTTAACAACAAATGAATCGATGGCTCACGTATCAAATGTTAAACTGATAAAAACAGATACTACACTTAATCTTAGCCAAAAGGCCGAGAAAGGGAATTGAACAGTTAAAAGGGCCAGTTATTTTATATCAATTCAGCACTCCTCTTTCTCTGTCATACTCGATGTGGGACTAGCCGCAAAACCAAAATCCCCGCTGTGCATGAGAAAGTGTTGATATCAAACTCCTATCAGAAAGTTTACATCTTTCAGAATGCAGGTGACTGAGGTGAGGGTTTGAAAATTGCTTTCTTCAACAATGCAGGCTGGCTACCGATCAAACTACTGGGGAACTTGAACTCGGATAAAAGCAAACTACCGGGACACAAAAAGCAAACAAACAACAGATATAGCCTACCCGGATATCTATATCCGGGTGTTTCCTATATATATCCCCCTTCTATATGATCCTGCCAAACAGGTCGCGCTCTTCTCGCACAAGCCCTTAATTAGAAGCCAAACCAAAAATGAGCAGTGAGGCAAGCAGAAAGCTCTCGAATTCAGAAATCTATAGAATCCCTAATGGAGAGATTTAAGAAAGAAAAGCAAACTACCTATTGACCTTCTTGTTTAATTACTTGTTGATGCTCCCCATTAAAGTTTCTTTACTCTCTTTTCATTTTACTTTTTTTGTGCATAGCACCTATAAGCAGAGAGTTTTTGTTTAGTTTATAGGTGATGAAATGAGCTATTCTCACTTGATTTTTGTCTCATTTGTTTTCGGGTCCTAAAATGCTAAGTACCCCGAATATCAGGGATGGAGCCAGGATTTTCGCGGAGTTGGGGCGGGTTATATATGTGGAGGAGGGACGAGTTATACAATTTGATGATATATACATTTTTTTCAATACAGTAGTAGAGTTTTATCAAATTGTAGCAGGGGCCACAACCCCCCTACTAGCCACCTCCTTGCTCCATCCCCCAAAAATTACTCCAAAATGAAATCAAGAGTTTAGATAATTATCCAAATGAATCTGCCTAAAACTAATTAATTGTGTCGCTAATAAACTTTTGAACCATGAAAAAAATATGAAAACAAATGGACCTTTCTTTGTCATATTGATGTCAATTATATTATTTGCTATCTACTTACCTATCATTTACTAATAAGTAGCTATGTAGCACAGATACTTCGTCAAAGGTTACGTACCGGGGTCGGACACCGACACTCTCTGGACATGTGTTTGACGCTCAAATTCAAAGTGTCTTGTCTTCTTTCAATATTTTCCGTTTGGAAATTCAGGAGACACTTTAAAAAAATGCTCCAGATGCTCTCGGACACTTGGAAAACAAGTCAAGGTTGATCACAAAATAGTCGGATCTAATAAAACTTAGGGAAGTCATATGTTTTGAGTGACGGATGATTAATTGGTTAGAAAGGCACACAAATGATTAGATGCTTTCAGTTGACATCAATTTTGGCTTTCGTAAATTTTAATAGTTTGAGATGTAATTAAAGACGTTTTTACGCTCGCGCTCCTGCTCGCACACACGAATTAGGTGATTTTTTTAGGTCCTAGTGTTTTGATTTTCTTCTTACGATGGGGTCCTAATGCATGTTTGGTTGTCAATTGACATTCATACGAATTACGAAGGTACGAAACAACAAATTTTAATGACCACTCGAAAAACTTTATCTCCCACTGCCCTTTCGTTCTACTTCACTCAACAGCCGTATTCTCTCCTCTCTCTATTTTTTCTTCCTACATGTTTTCATTTTAACGAAACGAAGTTTTAATAAAAAGTTCAAATAAATCATCTGTTTTAGGCTCAAGGACGGACAGAGGGGCAGTTGTGCCCGGGTGATCGCCCTACTCAAATTTTAAAATTTCTTCCTTAGTAGTTTTTTTCTCTTATAAACGTCAAAATTATACAAGTCCGCCCAAAGTTTTTTCGAAAAGTTTAATTAGCATCATCGTAAAATTGTATTCATCTATACCAAAATTAACCTCAAAGTTATTTTATCTTTTAAAATTGGTATGGAGTACAATATTGTATTCATTTGCAATTATATATGCCTACATTTTTGTAATTATATAAATTGATTTTTGTTCTAGGATCCTCTATAATAAACTAGAGAATCCTAGAATAGTCCGTGTGGGTGGTGTCCAACTCTCTTCTCCTTTACTTTATACTTTTCCGGTGTGACTTTCACTGCGACTGAACCACTCTTCCTTTGGCCCTACAAAACCAAGAATCACGTTAGTGCCTATCTGGTCTAAGTTGACCAGAAGGCATTCTGATTGCTAAGTCGGTCCATGAATGAGAAAAGGAAAGGCAGAGCTTTGAGGAGGAAAAAATTGCGTACTTGTTAGGATTTATCACTATAGTATTTATAGGAGTGCCTTCATGCTGAGGGTTAGAATCGCGTGTGCCACCCTCGTGACGGGTGACATTGTTGACATCCTTTACCCCACAATCAACACTTGACCACCACTTCCAGCCTGTGTAAAACTTGATTTTCACTGCTAAACATGCCGGGTGGGAGCTAGGTATATTGACTCCCACTTGAGTTATCGCCGAGAAACCAAAAATATGCTAAGTCATGGGTGGTTTGATCTCCTAACAAACTCCCCGTGTCAATTATATATAGTTAAATCCCGTTTTCATTAAAGTTAGGAGGTAAAGGGAGAAATCACCAAACAAATCTACTCTCAAAAGTTGATTGTCTTAATGCCGAAACACCATTGTTCATCTCGATGAGGGAAACCCAAAAATCAAAAAATATATATATAAAGCAAAGCTGAAAAATACCTCATGTAATACCACACTAAAGATACTAAAAGACTGCTTTTTCGTCTTTAGTCATTGTTTTTAACTTGGTCTATCTTGTAACACATTTGCAATTCATTTCGTTAAGACGAACAACGAGGCATCAATATTACCTGAATCTAATTAAAATCACTCATATTCATATTTAGAACAAGAAAATCAAGGGGCTGACCTAGTGGTCAAGGTCTTAAACTTTGGGAGCATTTCCAATCCTTGATCATATTTTTACAAACCTAAATCTAAGCACAAATTTGAGTAAAAGCTACATTAATAGCATTATTGTAAATTTGGGAGGGGAGAACTAGACTTTCAAAATTTGAGTCTTCCTCTATTTCAGTAAAAGTTTGAGAAAAACTTAATTTGGTATATGTTTGAGTAAAATTGTGCAGTAGATTTTCGTAGGCGTTTACCCAAATTTTGAGTTTGAGTAAAAAGAAAAGGTAAAGGATTGGAGATGCTCATCTCCAATTCATTAAATTCATTTCTTCATTTTTGTTCTTCAAATTTTTAATTTTAAGGATTTCTGTACTTCAACCACATTAAATTTTTTTCTCCAAATTGATGAATCATTTTTAATTCTATAAAGATGCAGAACCATCCATTCGAATGAAGAACATTCTTCAAATCAATTGGCACTATTCACATTTTTCTAAAATTTCCACTTCATTCTATGGCCATGTTTGGTAAGACTGCCAATTTTTTGCTTTCTGTACATGTTTTCTGTTTTTGAAAGCAAGTTTCTACTTTTTTTTTGTTGAAAACAAAAATTAAAAACATGTTTGTGTCAACTAGTTTTTGAAAAAAAAAAAATGAAAATATGTTTGATATGAACAAGGTCCATGTATAACATCTTCAGAAGCCTTTCAAGATCCAAAACTACAACAAACCTAATTTAGAAGCCTCTCGATTTGAGTTTCGAAACTCCTCCTCGATCTTACTCCGACAAACCCATCCTCATCGACGCCGACTCTGGCCAAACCCTCACGTTCTCCCAATTCAAATCCACCGTCACCGACTCTGGACAAACCCGCGGCTGAAATTAGATCGAGAGTTGAAGAGCTAGAGAGGTTGGGGGTTTCGGTGGATGGCCAGAAAAAGAAGTTAGAGAGAGAGAGAGAGAGAGAGAGAGAGAGAGAGTACCTTCAGGCTTCAATGGCGATTTTGAGCTCAGATGAATGTTTGGAGGGTAACCGGTGGTGGGAGTTTGGAGGGGGTCGGAGGATCACCGGAAGGCGTCCAAACATCGCCGGTTAGAGGTGCATTGAGGGTGGCTGGAGCCTGGATGCAGGGACGGATCTAGGAATTCCCCTTAGCGGGGGCACCAATTTCTACTAAGCTTAAACAATAATTTAAAGGATAGCACAAAAATACAAAACTCGTTCGTGTTTTTTTTCTTCTTTCAAAGTGCTTAAATTCAAAGTGCCTAAAGCCTCGAACCGTATGAAAGTGCCTAAATCCCCAATCCTTATGAAAGTGCCTAAACTGTCAAAATTCTATGAAAGTTCCTAAATTTCTAAAACCCTATGAAATCGTATGATACCCTAAGTCCCTAAACCCCCAAAAAAAGTTGACTTAGGAATAATGCGCGTGGTTGTTTCAGTTTGAAAAAAAAAATATTTGACCTAGTGGTGATTAAGTTTTAACCTTGACCTAGTGAACCATTGACCTAGTGTGATTTAAGTTTCCAAATTAAATGCAATTTCTCTGTATAAACAATATAGAAAGGAATTTTTTTCGGGTACCTACCGGGTACCATCCGACCAAGCCTACGTGGTACCTGAACATTACATCGGGGCCGTCCAAAAGTGTATTGGACGGTCGAGATTAAAAAACCCAACCTAGCATCCAAAGTTGTAAATGTTGGAAACTGGAATTGAAGAAACCGACATCCAGATATTACATTAAAATATGTATGTAATATATGATGACCAACATATGTATATTTGTATCCATATCATATCAGAGAGAGACATGGGTAGTTGAGAGAGATTGAGCGTGAGAGACCTCGTTACCTCGGTGATCGGGGAACGGCGATCTCGTCGGCGATTGCCAGCGGCGAGCAACTCAACGTCCTTCTTCAGTTCTCCTCCTCCTTTTTCTCCATATCTAAAAAGAGCTGTCATTTGTTTTGTTTTTTTGTTTGGATCTGGTAAGCCTTATCCTCCTTTAATTTTTGTTTAGACGGCAGTCTTCTTCTCCTTTAGTTTTTGTTTAGATTTGATAATCGTTATTTGTAAAAAAAATAATAATAATAATAAAAAGCCCAGTGTGCCTCCGTTCCTGGCTGGATGTGGTGGGTGGTGGCCAAATGTGGTGGAGGAGGGAGGAGAGAATGAAAAGCTGTTTTCAAAAACAAAAACAAAAAGTGAAAGCTGAGTTTTTGAACTTTCACAAATTTAGAAAATTTAGAAAACTGTTGCCACTTTTTTTAAATGAAAACAACCCACCAAACATGATTTCAGTCCTAAATTTTGAAAATGAAAACAGAAAACAGAAAACGAAATGGTGACCAAACAAGGCCATATATCATTTGACGTTCAAATTCTATTACAAGTCATATCCTTTATTCTTTTTATATTGTGTGTGTGTGTAAAATACGTGCATTCTTCAAATTATTGATTTAGTTTTCTATATAATTGGTACCAATAGAAAGATATAAACAAAATCTATAAGATATATAGGATATATTAAAAATACTGTTGTAGGGGACTCATAGAGGGAAGTTTGGAAAGACATCCATCTTCCATAGCTCCAAAATTTTCTCAAATTTTCCATTTTGGAGAAAAAATCAATGCCAACCCATCCTCCAAGAGGTATTTTGACATCAATTCTCTATGTTGGAGAAAAACAATGCTCAACCCATCTTCAATTTGAGAAGAATTGCACTTTCATCTTCGAATATGGATAATGAAAAAATTTGTCATCCATATTTGAAGGAATGGAGACCAAAAAAGTGTTACATTCAAAAACACTTTTTTAGAGGCAAAATTATTCTTTGGAGGAAATAGAGATATGATTATGGAGGACGAGTTGGAGATATTCTGAAGGAAAAATGATAGAGAGAAATGAAGAATTGTGTTGGAAACGGTGTAAGTTGTGACTTTCTTCATTTTCACATTTTTTACAAAAAATATTGGTTTGATACTATGTTAATTTGAAAAATGGGGTTGGAGTTTCTCTCTTAAGTTGTTAGGTTCGAAACCTCTCAAGAGCTATCATCTCTCTAAATAATGGAAAATTTACCCGGTCATTAGTTGATGCACGCACAATCGATCAAGAACACGTATGTTTGTTGTCAGTTTTGAGACAAGTTTTTGGGATGGAGAAGTTGTATTGGGTTGAGTAACTCTTCGTCTTTAGTGTAATTTTTTAACATTTTAATCATTTTTTTTTACTTTTTGAATAAAGGTACTCAATGTACATCTAAAAAATAAAAACAATTTGATGAAAAAAATTATAAAAGACAAAAATACGGATGCCAATTTTTAGAGATTAACAATTTTTCTTTTTTCTTTTTTGCCGTGCCAAACACTGTAATTGATTGCAGGAGATCATTTGTTCCGCTAAAACCCTGTCTCTGTATCGAGGCATTTTCGGCTATTGAATCACTTGGGAAAAAAAAAAAAAAACCAAAAATACACAATCTAACCTCAAAATCCCTAGGCACAGAGACACATATAGTATGGGCATTTGGTAGGGTGGACATCGGGTTATTTCGTGTCATTTTCGTGTTATGTATCAGAATCTTATTGATATATTCCTATAACATTTTTCAACTTATCAGATTTCCGTGTCATGTTTCGGGTCGGGTTCGTGTTGTTTTGTCACGTCAAAAAATCCTACTTTTAGTTAAAATTTTATTTTTTTTACTTGACAGTTCATCCAACTAATGTCTAATGTATAAAATTACTCATAAAAATGTTTATTTTTAGCTCAATCACATAGATTTATTTTATTTTCCGTGTCAGGCATGCCCACCCTTAGCATCTGGCCTTGTTCGTTTTGATTTTCAAGAACCAATTTTCTCAATTATTATCCAATTATTATCTATATTTTTAAATATTATTTTTATTTTTGTCTCTATCTCTCCAATCATTAATATTTATTTTTAATTATTATTCTTATTTCTCTCTCTAATCATTACAAACCCAAAGGCCAAACCAAACACAACTGATCTACCCTCACTGACAGCGCAAACAGTAGCTTTCATCTCCAGCACCTTTTCTCTACTCCGCTCCTCTTTACTCTCTCTCTCGGCTGCTCTCTCTCGAAAATGGCTTCCTCCCACTTCCGACGTAACCCCTACACCCCTTCACCATCGGCACCCTCCACCTCCTCCTCCTATCCACCCAATCTCACCGTTCCTCCACCTCACCCCCATCCCAACCCTAGCTCCAACGCCGCCAACCCCCTCCAAAACCCTAGCTCCAACGCCGCCAACCCCCTTCAAAACCCTAATCCCGCCGCCATTACACCACCTCATCCAGTAGACGTTTACCTCTCCACCTCCACCCACCTCACCCGCCAAGAAGTCCTCGCTCGCCGGGCCCACAACCTGCGTCAGCTCGCTAGGGTTTACAAAGACCATTACTGGGCCATGGTGGAAGAACTCAAGGGGAAGTTTAAGGAGTACGTTTGGAAACACGGTTTGAGTCCATACAAGGAAGAAGGTGGTGGTGCTGGTGATCAAGAGAGTGATAATGGTGTGGAGGTGAATAATACCTCTGCGCCGTGCGCGTTTAATGGGTGTACGTTGAAGGCAATGGCTTTGACGAAGTTCTGTCATCTGCATATTCTTTCCGACTCTAAGCAAGTATTGTATAAGCCTTGTGAATATGTCATTAAGAGGTTGGTTTCTATTCTCACTCCATTTCAGTTTCTTAGGTCATTTATTATAGGGTCATTTGTTTTAGAGTGTTGTATGAGGAAGTGGTTTGGACTGTAAACTAAATTTACAGGATCTAGAACTATCGTGTTTTTCACATGTCTATAAACAATATAAGGCAGGAGTTATACGAGTGTAATCTTACATACCCGAATTTATCAGTACAGACACGCATTTGAGTGGTTAACAGTAGATTGAAGATGACCTCTGATTCTTGAGAGAAGCCTTTTACCTCATATATTTGTTCAAGCAAAAACTTATCGAATCCAGTAGTTGATTGCATAATGTTGAACCCTTCTAGAGGAGAATGATTTTTCTTTCTTGACCCTTGCGTAACTGTTCTCAGTATTAGTTGCGGAGCTGGGAAATAGACTGAGAAAAACACTCATTGGCAGAGAGATGACCATTCCATTTTTAAGCTTTCAATCCGCACCGACCGCACCTACCCATCACGGCGGGTAGCAAATGAATTAAATCCAATACGGGTTTAATTTTCTCCCATACTTGCCAAATGGGCTTATCAAGTAGGTGGGTAGGGGCAGAGCCAGGATTTTTGATAAGTGGGGTTTTTCCGTACATTATGATAGATTTGATGGTCACCAAAGTGACCCAATGATAACTGTTTGTAGATATCTAGTCATGATATGAATTTTTTTTGCGAATTGTTTGTTATTCACCTTATGACCATAAAGGGTTACTATCTTGATTTGAATCCAAAGTGACCGAATCATAATGATTATAGATATCAAATCATCTATGATTATAAGACTCTCATTGTGAATACTGAATAATATAACTTTCACCTAATGTCCATAGAGAGTCACCTTTTGGATTTAACTTTATATACTGATACAGTGGTTGTCACCAAAGCGATTCAACTAGCATGTTGATAGATGTTAATCAAGTTATGATATTTTCATCCCTATTATGATCAGATGTTAAAATTATGATTTATTATAAATCACTTAATGTTCGTGCCAAAGTCATTATCTTGATTTGTCACCTTGACACGGGTTGTAGTTGCCGAAGTGACTTGTCCAGAATGATTTGTAGACGTACAATCATTTTATAGAATTTTAATACCCCTCCTAGGTGTTAAAATAATGACTTTGCAAATCGCAATTCTAATCACAAGGATATTAGGTTGGCCCAAAGGTGCACCATCTCTAAGCGATTGGAATAGTTGTTTTGGATATTAACGATTAAGATTGGTATGTATTGTTCAAACTTCAAAGGTTACGGCCCTACTTAATTTTGAATATTTGACAATTAGTTCTATTGGTGTCCGGGAATTACCTAATAGTATGCCAATTGATTATTCCCAAAGGTAGATCACGGTGGTACTACTCCCTCTGTCCCTTAGTTTTGGTCCACTACGAGACTACGTGCATTTTCAAACTCAAATAAAATGTATTTTCATAATTAAGTTTGTAAATTTTTTTGCAACAAATTAAAGTGCTCATTGTGCTCTTTAATTTGGTGCCAGAAAAATCAAAAAATAAGTTTGTAAATTTTTTTGCAACAAATTAAAGTGCTCATTGTGCTCTTTAATTTGGTGCCAGAAAAATCAAAAAATTATTTATGAAAATTCAATTTTTTATGCTCACAAAAATACACGTTTCCCAAGGTGGACCAAAATTTAGGGACGGAGGGAGTATTAATTGTTGTGATGACTTATTGTCAAATTATCGAACTCAAATGAATGAATGAATGAATGAATGAAAACTAGTCTTGCTCTTATTGTTGTGTTGATCTAGTAAACTAGTCTAGGGGGTTTACAATTTCAAATGAATGAATTTCTCATATTTGGAAGAACAAGACTAGTTTTCTTTTGTATACTGGATCTTGAATCTTGATAAAGTAATGGTTTTGAGAAATATTCTACTATTTTTAAACAAGAAAAATGAGATTAATTTTACTTTGGTGAAGTATGATTTTTGTTTTTTGAAATGAATGGGCTAATTAGGCCTTATTTTCATGCAAATGTTTACAATGTACATTATCAAGTTTGCTTTTACCAAATTGGTAATGTGTAAGGATTCATAATCTCTGTAAAAGTACGATATTAAGCAGTCCATTAAATGGACATTATGGCTTAACTCACCACGATTATGTTTGATTTTTATACATGTGATGCTTGAGAATGCTATTAAAATGTTCTATTTTTTTTTGGGTAAAAAAAATGTTCTATTTAGCTACTCAGCTTAAGTACTTGGAGAATTTAGAGGAGGTTTGAATGAGACATGAAGTAAACACCACATAGTGCTAATGAGTCTTCTAATGATCCTAGACTGAAAAGAAAGGAAGAGACAACGATATTATGTCCCTTCTATAAATAGTTGAGACATTAGCAGAAAGTTTGTCGTAAAAGTAGGAATGATTCAAAAGGAAAGAGAAGTATCTTAAGCTGCATTTTCAAATCTATTCTACCTAATTAGAGTTCTTTCAAATATCAAAGGACTTGATTTTGAGCTATTACTTATATTTAGAGTAGGAGAAGAAAGATTCCGGCTTTGTTTGGTTTCATTTTTTTCTCCTTTCCAAAATTTTTTTTCAAAAAGATTCTTTTTTCAATTATTTTTAATATTTCTCACTCCACTCATTACCTCATTATTTGCATTCTCTCTATCTCTCTCCAATCATTATATCATTATTCTCATTTTCAAAAACCCAACCAAACACTATCTCAAAAATTCTTCTCAAAATTTTCTTTTTAAAACCCATCCAAACACAGCCTCCATGTTTGTAAAACACTAAGCAAAATGTTTTCTTTGAACGTTTTGTGGAGAATTTTATATTGAAGGGGTTTTGTGAGTATTTAAAAGTTGGTCATCATTTGTTCTTATTTCATTATTTGTGTTTGTTTCAAACAATTATGTTTCCCTATAGTTCTATGAATTCAATTTTTCTTCTGCTATCTTTCTTTTGATAGCTTGGAAATAAGATTTTATTAAGGTCAAAAATACCTATTTTTGTGTGAATGTATTTTTTGATGATTTGCACTAATTAAAGTTTGAAGACCGTTAATCGAAAAATTCTCCTTGTCTTGCATCTTAATGTTAGTTTGGAATGTAATCTCGTGAATGGTCATTCATCGTGTGACATGAAAGGCTGAAAAATAATTTCAATAAGTGATTGACGGATTTTTCCTAAACTATGGATTAATCTCCTTGTATGTCGCTTGCATTAAGTATAGCAAACCAAATATACTTAAAAGTTAGTCACAAGGATAACGGGCTTCTTAAGGTGATTCATATAGACATGGATCTTTGGTTATTCCATCTTTTGATTTAGGGACCTATTTTATCACTTAGAGATAACTTTTCAAGTTAAGTTACATTTCTATTGCATGAAAAATCTCAATTAATGAATACTCTTAGGCTGTATTTGGATGGCAGACATCTTTAGGGGGAATGGAAATATGATTCCCTAACTCTAAGATTCCCATGTTTGGGTAGTGATTGAATGGGAATATGATTCTTTATCTTCTAATCCAGGAGCAATCGGATTCCTTAACAGAGGAGGAATCTCATACCTCCACTACCCCTTGGGAATGTGAGATTACGGGGGTAATCTAATTACTAGGGCAAAAAAGAAAGTTTAATCAATACCTCTTATACCCTTTAAGATTTTTTCACATTGATTTTTTTTCCTTGCATCTCAATTTTCCTTCCAACCCCAAGCCCAGGTTGATATTTTTCCCTCTAATCCCTCTTTCTATTCCCGTCTTTTTATTTTTCCATGTTAATCTCTTCTAATTTTTTGCAATCTATTGCAAGCCTCCTTAGGAATAAACCTAGTCCTCTATTTTCCTGCAAATCAACTGCAATAATATGACCTCTTTAGAATTGAAAAGCAGCCATCTCCATATGAGCAATTTGCAAAGATCATTATGCTTTGGCTAAAAATAAACCGCATCGTTTTTTTTTCCTTATTCAATTTTTTTTTTTTTTGCATTTGTTAGATTTGTGTCGATTTTTTTTTTAATTATTGGTTCGTCGCGACGAGAGGAATCTAAAAAGTCAAAAAAAATTATAATTGTTTTTTAGAAAGTTCACTAAAGACAAAAATAATCCAAATTTTTGTGGATTATTGAATTATTTTTGTCTTTATTCACAAAAAATTTAGTTTAAGTTTGGATTATTTTTGTCTTTATCCACAAAAAGTTTAGTTTACTTAATAATCATTTACGCTTTAGATTCCTCTTGTCGAGACGAATCAATAATCCACAATACATCAAAGCAAAATTAACAAATGCAATCTTTTCTAGAATAAAGACAAAAAAATAAACCATTTGATTTATTTTGCCAAAGCACTTTCTTAGTTATATGGTAGTAGGTAATTAGAAGTTTTAAGATTTTGATAGATTAATGTTTTAGTAGTTCATTTTTACAATAACCCTCCGACATTTTTAAAGTTGTTTAATTGTTTGCTCGTGTTTTAAAAGTAGTCTACTGTTGTTCAACTATTGGCGTTCAGGAATTGTGATATTTAATATTAGCTTTTAAAGGGTTTCTCAGGAAAATGAAGTAAAAATGCATTCCATGCCTTAACTTCGAATGGTCAAACCAAACACTTGAATAGAAACTTATTCTTTTTTTCCTTTGTAACATTCCCACATGAACCAAACACATCAATTGGATTACCCATGTATCACATTACTGGGAATGGGATTCCCAGGAATAAGATAGCCATTCCTAATCTTTGATTCGTGCTATCCAAACACGACCTTGAGGCATTCATTTTTGAGGAAGAAAAGCAAATAGAAAATAAATGAGATAGTCATTAGGTAGGACATAGGCGATAAATATTATGAAAGGTCTATTTCGTACATTAGCAGACATAGTTAGAAGTATGATTGTAATTCAAATATACCCATTATGTGGTGTGATAGATGTTCTCAAGACTGCTGCATTCATGTAAATCAGGTTTCCAATAAGTTCCAAATGTACCGTTTGAACTGTGATAGGAAGAAATCATACTCAAGACACCTGTATGTTTAAGGTTGTCCAGTAGCTGCTAGAATTTCTAATTCACAAGAAAAGAATTTTAGAACAAGGTATGATGACCTTAGTGGTTATTCTAGTAATTCAAAGGGTGTGAGTTATACGGATTTAATTTTCTCCCATACTAACCAAATGGGCTTATCAAGTAGGTGGTGTTTTGATGTGCATTTAATGGCCATCATGTGAGCCAAGTTCTTACGCCGACCCATCGTTGAAGTATTGGTATCCAATATTTTAGAGTTGTGCGTTAGATAAGCACAACTTCCCCGTAGGGCCGCATACGTCTGCCCAACTAGTCGTATAGGGTGGGTGCTTGCTCTTGGGAAGGGGAATTCATGCACTTAATTAGCATGCTCGGGGGAAATTGTAAAAAGTCTCGATTCAGAGGAAGAAGGATCTGTTCTCATGTAGTCGGATCGATCACAATTTCCCAAGAGATAGAATCTCACTAGTTGGAATCTCTGGTTGAAACCGAATATGAGCAATCACGCCCCGAAATTAGAACCCTGTCATCCAAATTTGTAACCAACACCGACTCAGGATTCTCTTCATCTAGCCGATAAACTCCATCTGCAATATCTTAGCGATCTGTAATACTATGGGTGAATAATTTGTTGTTGGTTTATGCTAACAGTTCTTTAGTTTCTACTATTATAAAAGTGCGTCATTCGTACGTATTGTGTCTTATCAAATTTTGCTATTTAGCTTGCAACGGTGCTTCCAGGAATTTTTAGCAGTTATGACACTTGAAAATTCTATCACATGGGCATACTTATGACTTTATTCGTTATCACCCATGTCCAACACATTGGATAAATTATTTCCAAATTCTCAAATACTTTGCAAAAGTAAATATCTCTATATTGAAACCATGGAGAAATTTGCTTTGCCTCCTTATTGTTTAAAATGATGTGCACATGAATTCATTGTCACTGGGAAATAACCACTTCACCCGATGTAGTTTGTATACAATGTTTACCGAAAACTGCTCGGATCAAGCCAAGTTTATTTTTTTTGACGACTCCTCGCGGGGGCCCTTAAAAACACATTTTAAAAACATTGAGCGGTTCGGATCGTCGAAATTTGGTCCGGAAAGTCGAAAATACGCCTAGGTCCGCATGGAAACTTAAACACAACTAATGTCACTCTGTAATTTTAAAGATACCTAGGTACTCTATCTCGGTAAAATAGTTTAGCCCCAAATAGGGGTACAAGTGGCAATTTTTACAATTTGCGATGATGCACTTTGTTAACAAATAACGAAGCACTAGATGGGTAGTTTACTCATGACAAGAAAGTAATATGGGTTCATAACGTCTTTCTAGTGATGCTAAATTTTTCTTGAGAAATGAATTTTAGGTAGGTCAAGAGATTCAAGATTCCTGTCCAGTGAGTGGTGTCGCCCCGGCTGTGTTGTTGCCTTTAAATTCATGTGCAATACATGTAGAGTCTTTCGGGACTTCTTTGAGCGTTACTATGTCCTTTTTGTTACAAACATATTCACTATTTGTTTAGGAATTTTGGGTGCTGATGATTGACTATCGGTTTAACTAGCCTTTGTTGATTCTGTTGGATTAGTTTCCGGTCTTGCTGCTGATATTCTCTCCTTGTTTTGTTGAATTAAGCTCTAGTTTACCTAGTTGACAATTTAGTCAGATTAGAGAGCATCTTATTAGTATCATATCTGTTCATTACTATGATACCTGTGCATGTTCAGAATTGGATTCCAATTATGTAGTCTTATACTTTCTCTTGGCTGTTCCATCTTGATTTCCTTTGCGAGTTAACAGGTTGGAAAAGACAATGACGGTCAAGTTTGTGTTGTAGCTCATGTCTCGACTTTGCATCATTCATTCTTGGGTTTTTGGTGGTATGGTTTCACTTGTAGAATAGTTGGTTCTTGGATTAGCTTCAGTTTATAATGAAATAGCACCTGTTAGCTGCTTTAAATGAATATTTGTACCTGATTGGCCAGCTTGTGTAAATGGGCATCATTACAAATCTGCATTTCATGTTAAAATTTGGTTACTTGTTTCTAAGGTTTTAGGCTTAGGTGTAGGATATTCAGTATGCAACCAGAATGACATAAAACTGCTATTACTATTCGACAGTACGACCAGTATATAAAAGAAAAGGCCAAAGGGTTTACATGTAGTGCAACCCAAGACAAAACTCACTCCAGAGCTTCTACAAAATCCAAGAATTGGTCATTTTTCGGGGTTATTTGGTAGCTCTATAGCCAGGATTCTGAAACAGTTAAGAAAAAACTACCCAAATATGATGCAGATATTGGTACGAATGTACGATACATCGTTCAAGAAATACATTTTCTTGATTTTTAGTGTTACTATTGCCATAGATAAAAACTCATGAATGGGGAGATATCTTTGCAATTTGCTAATACAGAATATCTCTTTTTAGGACCCTCAATTATGCATAGTTCATATTAAAGTTTGATTTCAGTACCTTGCTTAAATTGTGCATTTCTGTTGTCTGTGGATACGGGAGATTGGTTCTTTGCTAATTGCATTATCTTTTTTTCTAGTGCACAGGCAGGACCAATAACCTGTGGCAGGCCTATATTAAAAGCTAGGGTTCCTTCATTTTGCAATGTTCACCTCCAAAAAGCTCACCGTGCCCTGAAGAAGGCAGGTCTTCATAGCAAGCTTGCTCCCAAATTTCATGTCATAGTGGCAGAATATGTGCGCCAGATTCAAGCCAATAGAAGGGCTGCATTGAGGGCAAATACAACAAGTGTCGTGGTCAAGCGAGAAAGCTGTATCTGAGAGGCTCCCTGTTTGTCATTGCAGACTTGATCCAGCATGCATAACAATCAATATACTTATCTCAATGCAGTCTGTTTGAAAGCTCCGCGTGATGTAGAATAAGAAGGTGCCAGTCCTGTCTTATGCTAGAGTGTCTTCGAAGAGTCAAGTGATGCAAGTAGGCATGGGAATTTTTTGGATCAAATGGAAGAAAGATGAAGACTTTTTGGTTCAAAAGGGTGCTTAGATATCCAGCTTTTGAAAAACTCAAGGTACCTCAAGAGTCACCTGCGTCTTCATTTGAATCATTTGGGTATCCCTTTGGATAGGTTTGAAATAAATATCAAATACATGAATTTTTTATGGATAAAATAAGTTTTTTGCTTTTACATGCAATAAAAAATAGATCTTAAAATATACATTAGGAAAATTTAGCAGTACCAAGTCGGGCAGTCATACCCATACCCTTGGTATGAGCTTGTTCAAACTCGGTTCGCTAAACAAACGAACGAGCTCGAGCCATAATTTTCAGCTTGTTAAATAAAGGAGCCGAGCACAAGCCAAGAGATAGTTTGGCTCGGATGTGCTCACGAGCTGACATACATATGAATGGATATGTGTTTCTAACCTCGTATAAAGGTATACATACACTCATACATACGTATTTGAGCTACGTGGCAGTCGACGTACTGTTTGAAGCGTTGAACCATTAAATAGGGTGGAATACTTGCCTCTTGAAATTCATTTTTCGATGTGGGACAAACTGAAGAGTAGTGGAATGGATGAAGGGGTGAAGCGGTGAAGGCTGCTCTTTTTTGTTAGTCTCACATCACCTACTAAGGGAACTCACAACAAATGGATCCCTTATAAAATAAGAACCCAATGGATCCCTTATAAAATAAGAACCCAGCAGCCACATTCCCTTCACATGTTGCGTAAGCTCTTTCGCTATCGAGCCTCTCAAGCCAAGCTCGAGCGCTTGAGCCTCAACAGAGTTGAATGAGCCTAGCTCGAGCACAACTTTCTTAGCTCGATTCAAGCTTGAGCCCGCACATCCCCTTGAAAAGGATAGTAGGGTGGCACATAGGGCGGAGGTAGGGGAAAATGGTGCATGGCGTGGAGAAAAGCATTCATATTATATGCGTCTTGCACCTGCCTTTCCCCATAGTACTGAATGGCCCCTTGGATATACTCATGGCGTCGCTCAACATTAGCCATTTGCCGCTCAGTATGCCCCTGCATTCAATTTGCATTATCAAGCCCTGCTACCGAGTACTCAAATTGTGCCTGACCCATAGACCATTGACCTGGTGGAGGTGGGTCAACATTGGCGGCGTGAGGAACGGAGTCAGGCACATCACCGTGGGGTGGATCGGCAGGCCCCCCGCCGTGGGTGCATGTGCAATCCCGCTGGATGACCCTAAGACTCTTGGTCCATTGGGAGAGTTCATATTCCTTTGAGCCCGGCTCTTGTTCCTCATCGGGAAGAAGTCAAAATCGACAGTTGTCAAAACTAACAGTGCCACTCGTGAGTAGAGGGAAGGACCAAGTGGGGAAACGGAATGGGAGTCTGTTTATCCTTATCCTCCATATGAAGCGCTGGAACTCAGTAAAAATGCGAAGGGTATGTTAACGCGGGAGTGGATGAAGAACGAATAAAGAAGCTTTAAGGGAGTCTTCTGCTGTTCGTTTTTATGACCGAAGGTGATGTTCTTAAAGACCAAATCCACAAATAAGAGGTGTGGGGGAAGGTCATGATGGCGGAGGTAAGCCTCACCTGTTTGGCGGTCGGGTGGCAACATTTGGGCCACCATGTCATGGGGTAGGACATCCAAAACGGCCTGCTCAAAGCCCGGCACATTATACTCATATTCTACTCCAAACGCGCGAGCCTCGTTTGCGGGCATAAGAATGATGGTGGAATCATCCACTGTAGCGCATAAACCTGTGATGTTATGGCTAGGCAGGCTGGGGTACAAGGGAGGATACGGGCCTAAAAGGTAATCAAGCCCGCGCACCCGCAACATCTCCACCCCCGCCATGTACAATGGGACTTGAGTGAATGGGTACACCTGAAAGTAATAAATAAGATTAAATGGCCGGTGAGCCCACTCGGGTGATAGTTGGCCCAGCGGATGGTTGGATGGCCTCGCTGCGGTAGAAGCCTTGGCGCCGGTTTTGCTCCAGCTAAAATTTTCTGGTGACCTCCAAAAACTCTGGTAACCTCCAAAAACTCCGGTAACCTTTATTTTTGCGTCTTTTTCTTGTTTTTATTAGTTTTCTTTGTAGTTTTTAGTAGTTTGTTAGTGTTTTTGAGTCACAAGAGTCTTAAAAGTTGGCCAAGTGAGGCCGTAGGCAACGTCGCCGGCCAAATGCCACAAGGGCCTCTACCGCTGCGGGGCCATCCAACCCTCCACTCGGCCAACTATCACTCGTAACTCTTTTATTTACAGCCCCTTGGATCCGGGATTTGGTGAAGGGGTACCAGAATAAATACCAAATCCCGATGGCCTTGGGTTTTCTTCAGTTGCTGTAGTCTAATCATCTTGGTGTCATTAACGGATTCAATGCCCTGATTACTTTAGTTGTTTGCAATTGGGCTCTTTTCGGGAATAATGAAGCGGGTGGACGATGGGGATTGTTTGCCACCGACACCGGCCTTAACAAGTTTATTAAGCAGTTAAAAACAAGACAAACCTACAGAGATACATATCCTCCTAAACATGAAGAGATTTGAATTCTCCTCCAGTTTTATCCTGATTTTAGAAATTTATTCGCTTATCCTATCTTTCTCCGTTGTGTTTGAATCCTATCTTCCCGTGTACATTGGCTTTGTTTTCTTTTATTTTATTTTTCAATGTGTCAACACAAATCATGCACACAAGTATGATTATGGTACTGATCGAGTAACTTCAATATCCATTTGCATGAACATTAAGAAAGCAATAACAACAATGCTATGAGTACACCACACATGCACACCAAATATGCACCAATGTGATGTGGCGGATGAGGAGAAACCCATTTACTAGGTGGGCCACACATTGGGCTTCTCCCCATCTGCCACATCACTCTGGTGTGCATAATACCCATATCATTTTCCAATCATAATATAGCTAACTACAACAGCAATGGTAAAATTGTCCAAGTGGTAAGTTTCATTGATG
Source organism: Gaultheria prostrata (assembly GCA_036023075.1). Lineage (NCBI taxonomy): Eukaryota > Viridiplantae > Streptophyta > Magnoliopsida > Ericales > Ericaceae > Gaultheria > Gaultheria prostrata. Next base: position 25,046 of record JAXBDA010000711.1, on the reverse strand, counting down.
AGAAGATGACATTGGAACATAGACAAACAAGCTAACAAAGTGAATACTGACACAACCTGATGGGAGGGAAGCTCCATAGACTGGTTACTATACCCTTTCTATGTCTAATTGCTTGTCTTCCCTTGATTCTTTTCTCCAGGTGGAGTCATGAGCTAATGAACCTTGTTCAACAGTGACTGCAGACCTAAACCGTTGAGGAACCATGGACGTGGAGAAATGTTGCCTGTTTATTATATTTGTTGGAAACTCACACCCTTCACAAGGGATTCTTTATCCGAAGCCCTGTCTCCGTGTTCAAGTGCAATCCTAGCCACATGATTATGCCTTGAGATCTGTTTGTTTCAAGATTCCTGCTATATCGTGCAGTTTGCAGGGCATTGTGATTGGGGAATTGGGTTTTTTGGGGACATCTTTCATGTAGTCCCTGCTGTAGAATGAATGCTGTTTAACATATTGCCAAACGTTTTAATGTGATCTCATCGTGTCCATTTTGTTTATTAGCGACGAGGGACAGAAGGATATATATAGAAGTATTGTTGTGCTGCCAATCATTGTTTACAATCTACCCTTTCAAGACTGGTGGTGGAATTCATAAGCAAATTGCAAGTTGATGTTACTCTCTCAGACCTTGTAGTACAGTTGATTGAGTTGCCAAAAGATCCCACGGGGTTGGGAGAGATTTGAGATTTTGTTTGGAACTCTGTTGGGGGGGGGTTTATTCTGCCGATCATTTATTCTGTCGAGGATTGTTCGCTCTTCATGATGAAACAATTCTGCCGATCATTTATTCTGTCGAGGATTGTTCGCTCTTCATGATGAAACAAGTTCTCATTTGGTTTCCTTGTTGTGTTTATTTTAGTTTTGGACAAAATGGGCATAAAAACCCTTAGTTTCTTCATTAAGTGGCATTCTTATTTCAGTGGTGAGCTTTATTGGATTGCCTAAAATGTCCAGAAGTAGACAGTTTCAGGCATCGTGTATAAGATTGGTTTTGATTTCTTCCCAGTACTTTTTTTAAAGATAGATTGGTTTTGCTAATCAGTCAATCCTACAGGCCGATCATTAAAAAAAAAAAAAAAAGAATTGTACGTATTCTGTTAATTCTGTGGCAGTATCTATTCTAATAGTGGGTGGGAGCGATTAGCAAAATATCGTGCACATGCATTCTGTATACACGTTTGTATCCATAATTAGATTATATTGTTTTTGGATGAAATGATTTTTCGAGTACGTTGATTCATGCTCTGTTCATATGTTTACGTTCATATGTTTCCGTCTGAATTTGCACACGCCCCTAACCTCTAGTATTCATAAATTGGGAAGAAAATTTTAGATACATATATAGTCATCCAGAGCAACCTTTATATGTATGCATCACCAAACGATTGTCAGCCATACGATTGTCGGATTAAATTCATTGCTCGGATTAAATCCGAGCGGTGCATTGTCAAAATAGACGGCCAGATGGTGCACTACACAGTGCAGTGCACTCACCATCCCCCAATCTGCAACATCTTGAATAGATCCAGTACATATTTTTGGGCTATATATAGGATCTTCCTATTCCAGTCCCAGTAATTGCAGTATTGCACCATACAAATCGAGTCTTCTATAGCAGACAACGACAGTGTCCTTATGAACATTCAATAACCACAATATAAAGGCAAACAAGAAATTCACAAACCTCTCCATGTGCTAAGTGAGATCAGAGGGAGAGCCATCCAGTGTCACAGACATCTCTTAGACCAATGCAAATCATTCCAATCATATGTATCTCATCTTGCTAGCTTATAACATATACTCCCTCCGTCCCTTTTTAAGTGATTCATATGTGAATATGTGCAATTTCAAACCCCTAAAAAATATATTTCTCTATATAATCTTTTAAAAATTTTTATACCAAATTAAAGTGCTCATTGAGTACTTTAATTTGGTGCAAAAAAAAATTTAAAATGTTCTACGGAAGCACATTTTATAACGTCCACAAAAATACACGTTTCTCAAGTCAAAAAAAAATTTAAAATGTTCTACGGAAGCACATTTTATAACGTCCACAAAAATACACGTTTCTCAAGTGGATCACTTAAAAAGGGACGGAGGGAGTATAATTTAGCTGGAAAAGTCGACAGTATTATTCTCACAAAGATTTGAGATCATGCCATTGCTAGAGATAAGCTACATGAATAAGTGACTCTTCATTCTAATTTCAAAATCAAGGACAACACTATTGGCCACCAAGCACTGTCAATGTACCAGCTTCAAAAAATTCAGTAAAAATGGAGCCTTCCCGACCCAAGACCTCAACTATGTCATGTCCAACCCAGGTATTACATCATGTTTCGAAAAGAAAAGCTTGCCACACTTAAATCACTTTTAGACCAATGCAATCATTCCAATCATATGTATCTCATCTTTTTAGCTTACAACATATATAATTTAGCTGAAAAAGTCATGACAGTATTATTCTCAAAAAGAATTGCTAGAGATAAGCTACATGAATAAGTGAAATTGTATTTGTAAGACAAGAAGCTACTAAAGGAACTAGAGCTATATACTTGAACCACAGAAACCAAACATGCTCTAAACATGGGATTGGGATTAACATTAGACAAAGCCCAACACAATAAGGTTGGGAATTCTTCCAAATGCCAGCATGCAATACACTTCCAAGCATATGTTCGGCTAAATCAAAGGCCAACAAATATATCACTTTCTCAACCCAAGCCTCTGGTTGTCTTCTTGCTATTGAAACACCTTGAATCCCATCACATTCCAACTGACTATTTCGATCTTGAATGCAAAACATCTCAAATAATCCTTTCATTGTTAAGTTCAAATCCACCTACTCCTGAATGGGTTGGTGGTGTTACGGAATAAGGGAATGCCAAAAGGGTAGGAAACAAGCATGAAACATTCTATTCCAAAAGGGTGAACAGACAATCTGCTTTCCCAACTCTGGATTTTAGCAAGACGCACCCAAACCATCAGGAGAAATTTTCCCCCAGCAATTCCTCGTCTCCCTTTTGGATTCTATCTTCAAAACTAGAAAAAGGTCAGTTTTGTGGGAAGGCTGACTCAAAATCTTGTAGAGTTCAAATTTGTGCTCTTTGTGAGATCCGGAACATATGAAACCAAGACACTAATGAATAAATAGGTTTTACTGAGAAATTTCTTAATTCTCTTCGAAGAATTTGAAATTTTCAGCTGCATTCGGATATCCTACTAAAATTTCAACAGTTCATCTATTTGACTACATGATTCGCAATTAAGATGAACCACGTTCGTTACATTAGAAAAATGCGACAGCAGCTGAAAGGTTTAACAACCTAACAATACATGATTCATATGCTGTTCCAATATGCAGAATGATCCCATGCCGATTATCTGACTGGAAATACCAGCAACTTCTTAACAATCAAGGAATGGACTATGCTAGAGTATGAATGCACAACCCTTATCGAGGAAAGAAACTTCACAAACGACAAAGTAGACGACGACTAACAAATTAAGCACAAAGACACTATATCGACACGGACTGATGGGAAGGAAGCTCCACTACACGTGAATACTATCCCTCCATTGATATAGAGAAAGATCTCTCATCTGATGACCCTAAACAACAAGGAGCTGGTCTTGATGTGAGATCAGCAGTAAAAGAAAGAAGAAAAGGTCCATGATCCTATGTTTGTTTTCGCCCTGCCCCGATGATGCGCTCCTAGCCTGCAGAGCTACATACTAGAAAGACTCTCTCTATTTCTTTAAGAAGAGAATGGTTGGTTTGACCTCACAGGCTTCAATCGTCAAAATTGATAATTACACTCCAAATCTGAATTCATAAAGTGAGACCACAATAAGCATTCTAAAGAATCTTACCTTCTTTTCTGCCGCCATCTTTAGTTTCCCCCAAAATGCATCTGTAAGCACATGACCATGTAAGCATGTTAATTTTTTTCCAAAATCAAAAGGAAAAAGCTTAGATGTGTTCAAGCAGCCAAAATATCGATATGCCATCAGTTAAACTAGAAACACAAGCGAAGCAGATACGCCAAGAGAATGAGATAGCAATGGCTAACACATAGGGAAACAGGAGGAAGACCAAATTTCAATTAGCCATGTTGTCAATGACACAAAATATCGTAAGTTGAGGCGGGGCTGCTGTCAGGAGCAGATATATTTATCATTGGGAAGACAAGGTCCATTGGAATATATTAGATTCCAGACCATTCAATATTAACCTCTGGTCCACTAATCCAAATGACCTCGGAACAACTCTAAGATATATCAATGAGGAATTATGAAAATTTTACAAAATAAAACAGTACTATAAAAACAGGACTCAATTGAAATTTGAACAAATCAATCGTTTCCAGATGTGAATGGGTGCTTAAATCTAATCACAAGCTAGAATTTAACTACCATGGTGTTCAATTCCTTGAATTGCAATTTCCTTTTCATCTGTACCATCCCATGCATCCTGCCATTCCTTCAGCTGTTGAGAAATGTTATAAAATAAAATGCAAAAGCATGCAGTGAAAATAACACAGTATGTATCAAAACGTTAGAAACAATACTATCCCACCTCATTCTCTGATTTTCTAGCAGTCAATTGTCTTGCTGATAATGAGCCAGCCTACAAATATAAAAGGTGTGAAGTGACTACCCAAGACCGTGTAACAAAAATATATTGCAAACCGGAACCATTTGAGAAAAACTTGCATTATCTCCTAAATAAGTTCCTTTTCAGTGAATTCATTGGGAGATAATAGCCACACAAGATTTTCAAATATAAAAAGGTACAAAATGTTTTATATCAAGAATTGACAAATTTTGCCAAATCTAACTTTTCTCATAAAATAAGTGTGGAACCGAAACCTATGTACTTGATTCAGTTTAACTATGTTCTTCTTCGCACGGAGAATTAGAAAACCCAACAAGTTCATTGGAGCATGACTGTGAATGCTATGAATCATAAAAAAGCTTAGGAAAAGATAACAGCATCCACAACCGAGAGTAACTATTCATTTTCTTTAAGATAAGGCAATGGTATAGTGCAGGCTTCGATTGGAGTATTTGCTTTCCACTTAGATTTAGAAGGTGTTTAAAGAGGTTAGAGTGGATGCTCTACGATGTCAAAGATGCAAAGTTTTTCATTTTTCATTTTGGAGGATTTAACTGTGCATTTTGCGCAACCACTTTATCCGTTGAAACTGATTTGATCTAGATGCAAAAAAAAAACCACATGTCATCCACCATGCATAAATACACAACACAACAAAGAAAACATCTCAGTTTTTCTTCAGCCACCTTTGAAAGAGTCTGCAAAGGTATGCCCAGTTAGTACCCAACAATGGTTTTTTTGGAGGTGTAGATTGGGTAGAGACCTAATCTTTGCATTAAATGCACAAGGTCAAGTTTTAGATCTCTTCCATTTACATTTCCATGCTTCTTCTATTTCCATCCCATCGCTTCAAGAATAGAGGCTTTCATATATTATGAATTAGAAAAACCGTGCGAGCTTACAGTTAATAAATCAATTTGCAGCCATCCATCTGTTCAAACTACTGGTAAACAAATGAACCAATCAATATGCTTATGCCTTCAGTGAAGTACACTCAATTCAATTATATAATTTTGACTTCTAACATATGTGTAGATTTTTAATAATCTTTAGTATGTACAAGCATATTTACGTTCATGGAAGATAACCTGCATAAATGTACAATTTTTTTGGCTCGCTAACAGGGGCGGACCTGGGGGGGTGCAAGGGGGGTGTTCGGCCCCTGCACTCCCCCCAATTTTCTACATATTTTTAGTACCCTTTGAGATTTTTTTGTAAAATTACTGAAAAGTGGCCCCTGCAAATTAGGCAAAAATGGCAATCCTGCATCCGCCACTGCTCGCTAATTAAGGCTCATGAATAAGCTCAAGCTCGACTCAAGCCTAGGCCAGTTTCGCTCGAGCTCGGCTCATCAAATTTTTTCTGGGCTCGACCTCGAGCTTGAGTTCACTAAAACCTTAAAAACCTAACCTGAACATTCTAAAATCTGGTTCGGTTAGGCTCATTTGTAGCCTTATTTCAAACTACCGGCAAAAATGTACCTATATACTTGTGATCATATACTTTGGCTTCTAACATCTGTGCAAATTTTAAAGGTAATCCTTTACAATTTAACCAATATAAAACAAATCACAAAAGGAGGAGGCTAGATGATGAATAACAACAAATGGGTTTCTTGTTAATTGGAGAATTCGACAACATGCTTATGGAATAAACAAGAACATTGAATTTTACTCAAAACAAAAGCAGATAGAAACAATTCACAATAACAACAACAGCATTCGAACCCAAATCAGATAATTTACCTAAATATGCATACAGATAGACACACGTATTATGTATTTGATAGAAATGAAGAGGAGGGGGAGAGGTTTACGTGATAATCGCGGGTTCGAACGATTGGGAAGAGATTAAGAACGCGTTCAAATTCGTACTCATCCATTTCTTGGCGAAAACTAGATTAACATATGATAGCCCCTTTCTCTGCAAGCTCTCTCGACCTCGAATTGGTTTCGTGTGATATTATATGAAAAGGTGGCCGTCGCCACAACAGGCTTAGACGCTACGTGTTGTTTTTATATGTGTTTGTTTAAAATAAATTCGAATATGTTTTTCCTAAAAGATCAGTAAAAGTATAATTATTTAACAAATACTACTATATACTTGCAAGGAAAAGGCTTCGTTTTCCATTTGTTAAAATGGGAATCTCATAAAATCAAATGGGTGATTTTAGCAAATGAGGAAACCAGACGCTAAAATCAAAGAAAAATGGATTGATTTTAGCGCTTTGTTTCCTCATTTGCTAAAATCACCCACTTGATTTTATGAGATTCTCATTTTAGCAAATGGAAAAGTAGGCCTAAATCTGAAACGGTATCCGGTAAGACATTGGTACTGTTACATACCGTACAATGGCAAAAACGATATCATGTTCGGTACGATGTTCAGAACCTTGGTTCACATTCACATGCTCTCCCTCTTTTCTTTTTAGGGTAAAATATATACACTCGCCCTTAAACTATTCCATTTTTTCCTTCGTGCGTAAACTATCAATTGAACACATTCCTTTCAACTATCAAACCGTTACATACACGATCCAATCCATGACTCCCATCAATGTTATGGACAAAAAAGTGAGGGGAGCTGATTTTGGGCTCCCTTTTTTTATGCAGGCACTCCAAAATTTAATTAAGTTACAAAACTACCCTTTTTAAAATATAAATATTATTGGAGACACTCCACCCCAAAATTGTCTCTTCATTTGCTTGGGGCACTCCTAACACAAATTGCTTGCACTCCTAACGGAAACTGCTTTATGAAGTCCTCACCCTTCAAAGGTATAGGGCCATGTTGGCAACGCCAAAAAGAACATTCAATTTCACTTATATAAACATAACTGGAGAGCTCTTCAAAAAAAAATCTGGAAAAAGCAAAAGTCGACAAGCCATAAAAGTCATTTTTTCCTAGTAGAGCATGATACTAGAGCATTTGAAAGAAATGATTTCATGTCAATGTCAAGGGCGTAGCAGCAAGAACCAAAATGAGACTACTGATCGATCCAAAACAACTAATGATAAAAAATTAACAAAAGTTAAATACTAGTGCTAATAAACAGATGTTAAATACTAGCTTCAAACAAAACAAACAACTAATGATCCAAAATAATGTAAAGAAATGGGTCGGTTATATGTAAAGCAACAATGAGATGATTTGTAAAGTACAAGTACAAATGAGTCAGTTATATTTAAAGAAACCCAATTCTTTGACATGAAAGAGATTATTTTTACGCCACATGTAAAGGAAATCGCAAAATGTAAGGAATGCATATTCACGCCACATGCAACAAAGAGAGATATAATCTATAGCCTGATCGAACATAATGCAAGCCAGAGGCAACGATCGGGAGCAGTTACCGACGACGAAAGGTAACTAGGAGCGGCGCTTGACAGCTAGGGTTTGGGTGGACGTCCATTTTTCTTCTTCCGTTAATAGAGGAGCAGAGGATAATAATAAAATTATTTTAGAGTGCCTGAAGTAATTCATGGAACTTATAAAAGGGTACTTTTGGAAACCACTGTAGCTTGGAGTGCCTGCATCAATTTTTGGAGTGCAATTATCAATTCCCAAAAGTGAGAGGTTGAACCCTAATTAAGTAATTATGGGTGTTTGGGAGCCTCCCTTTTTTGAGGTAATTAAATAATCATCCATTTTTTGGACTCTACGTACGTTTTAATCCCGCTCACTTTTCGGAGTTATGTTTTCATCCTCTTTAGATGTGATTTACCATTCTTACCCTTATTATATATAAATTCATCAAAAGAAAAATGTGTTACATATCAATTCACAAACAACAAAATCCAGTTGCTGATTTTTAGGGATAAAAATATCCGATAGTTATGCATTTTAGAGTGTTTGAGGGATAATGATTATCTTTACCTAAAATCATGCATTTTTTAAAATAATGGGAAGTTTCAAATCAGTGGGAATGATATTATTCCCTTATAACAAATTAAGATTGGAATGATGTCACTTATCATCTTAAATTTCTTGAAATGATGTCAGTTAAGACTTTGGAAATTTTGGTTGATCGTCTACCCTAAAATTATGGAATTTTTGAAATGGTGAATGATTCTCTTTCCTAAAATCAACCAATTTTTGAAATGTTGGATATTCAAAAAATGGTAACTGATTTCATCCCGTCATCCTACCCACTTTATGGGCTTATGTTTCCATCATTTTTATAGGTGAATTACCTTTATTACTCTTTTAAGTAATAAACATTTGAATGCATATAACTTCTTTCCTATTTTAGTGGATTGAATACCTGTAATTACTATATCTCCAAACGGATGGATTTCCAAAATCTAGGGATTTAAAAAATAGATTGATATCGTTTCCTTAACAAACGGATTAGTGTTGATGATTTCAAACTCATATTTAACGGATGAGAGGTGGGAGTGGTAAAGAATAAGTCAACATCTGTAATAAGTGTAATCATGGTAAAAAAAAATATTGGGTCAATCATATTACACTAATCATGGTAAATTATAAATAAATGTGGCAAATTATGTTACACTAATAATGGTAAATGATAAATAAACGTGGTAAATTTATTCATTTAACAACTTTGTTCATGGGAATCCATTGTAAAAGTCAATCAAAAAAACAGAAATTAAACATGATGAATTTAGTTCATTTTTTAACTTGGACCCTTATTCCAATTATCATGCTAAATACCACAGGATAATACAATGTAAAATTTATCCAGTCACCATGCTAAATATGTCTATGGCAAAAATTACCATGAAAAATTTTTCATGGTAAAAATCAAATACAAAAAATGAAAAAGTGATAAATTAAATTGATTATTGAACTTGGATATGGGTAAAAGAATATACGCCCATAACATCTTGCGATAATCATGGTAAAATTGCTAATAAACATGGTAATCTTTTTGCATTTAACAACTTGGATCATGTTGAAACATAATCAAGTTATCATTATGGTAAAAATCAAATGAGTATTAAAATATGGTAAACTTATGTAGTACATTACAACGGAAACATGGAAAAACTAGTGACATTACACATTGAACACATCTTAACTGATTTCATGGTAAACTCGAATACCCTAATCACCACTGCCCTTTTCCAGGGAATTGAAGAGAATAGTGTCGGTCTCGTCACCAATAAGGTACTTAGCGATGCGAGCTTGACCACCATCACCCTTTCCAAGTAGCTAAAAGTTGTTATGGCCTTTCACAAACGCCAGCTTTCTCTTCGTAACTGAAGTATCGCCGCCGCCGTTCGCATAACACATTTACCTGGTGATCATGGTAAATTAATAACTCAATTGTACCAATGATTTCCAGAAATCATGGTAAATCTTACCAATAATCTACTTCCACAAAGATACCCACCAAAACAACAACACAGTAAAGGGGGAAAAAAAATTGGAATATGGTATTTTTTTTCTTGTTCTTTTTCCATAGCAGTTTCCAAGCATCCCAAACAACAAAAAAATTGAACTTACGAAGTTGAGCCATTGTGCTATCCGAAGTTCTCCGAATAATGGTACCAATAATTTCCAGAAATCATGGTAAATCTTGCCAATAATCAACATCCACAAAGATACACACCAAAATAACAACACACTAGAAGAGGGGGGAAGGGGAATATGAATATATGGTTTTTTTTTTCTTGTTCTTCTACCCATAGCAGTTTCCAAGCATCCAAAACAACGAAAAAGTTGAATTTACGATTTCAAGCCATTGTGCTATCCGAAGTTCTCTGAACAATTGCCGATTTCGGCCTCCGAGTGGTGTAGTTTTGGGACCGATTTGGGACGCTGACGGCGAGGAGAGAGAGGAAGATAGCGGGACGACAAGGAGAGAGAGGACGATGGGATGATGATGGCAGGACGGCGAGGAGAGAGAGGACGAGTGGGATGATTTCTGGAATGAAGAATGGCGTCTGTAAATGAAGATTTTGTGCGTGGGTTTTAAACGATATTGGTAAAACGTAATTTATGGGATTGACAGTTATCCCCAAATCTCTTAATTGCAGGGGAGGATCCCAAAATATTGAAATTAGTCCACTTTTCTCCCCCCTATATGCAACATTCGTTTTAGTCCTCAAATTTCTTAATATATATATACATTTAAGATAAAGGGTAATTTTGGGTTTATTTGAATGTCGGGATGGAAACATAACTCCAAAAAAAGCACATGATGAAAACATAATTTTAAGGTGCCTGGAGGATGATTATTTAAGTGCCCCTCTGTTTTTTGCATTTTTCATTTTCCGACTATGGGTGTTTGGCCCCCATTCCAATCGTCAATCTCGCCAATCAATGGTTTGTATATGTTTGTTAACTCTTATTGGTAAGAGTGTTTCTGAAAATTTGGACCATCGATTGTGGAGATAGAAGGCTCAGATGAGCACAACAAAGGTGTAGCTGAGGGGCACTACAGGAACCGCGGTTCCGTGTTTGGGAACCCAAGACAAAAATGCATTCTTCGACAATATATACATTCTCAAAACCATGTGATGGAGGCACAATTATAATCGGGGGCTTTGGGGTGTTGCTAAAAGTATCCAATTTATTGTTTCCGGCCATCCTAATTACAAAACAAATAAGAAAAAAGACACCAATAAGGCAAGTTATCAATTGAGCCAACATTGCACTAGGCTTGATGTTTAAAGCAAGACTTATTTGACCGAAGCTAAAAAGTCCACATAATTCTATCTAAGATTTTTGAGCTAGTTCCAGGTACTCCAGCTTAATAAGTTTAATTAACACTGAGGAATGTAAAAGGTACAATAGTAAGAAATTACACAGTACAATGGACGGTTTGGATCATGAAAATTTGATTGAAAAAAATAAGGTGTGGACGGAAGGCCAAATTCAGAATCCCGGATGTATATATATAAGGGGCCAAAGGTGCGGACACAGGATTTACCATTAGCGGGGTCAAGAATCTACATTATATACTCCTTTTATTTAATTTTGATGGTCTGCTACGAAAATACATTTTCAGGTAAAAAATTAAAGTACTTTCGGACACGGTTTTTTTGAGTTTTTTCGTACTAAATTAAAGATATCAATTAGTTCTTTAATTTGGTGAGAAAATTAAAAAATTATTAACTGAATGAAATACCTTTTTTTTTTGTCTGAAATTGGACGTCTTTTCGTGGGGACTATCAAAATGGGATGGAGGGAGTACATTAGAATACTAAATCAAAAGAGATCTGTATAAGCAAAATGTGGTATGTCGTGTTATTTGGGGCAAACACACCCACACACACAGATAGAGAGAGAGAGAGAGAGAGAGAGAGAGTGTTAAAAAAAAGTGGGAGGACAAAAAAGAAAAAAAATACTCCTATATGCTATGCTTTTTTGTATGGGAGGGAGAGTATGTTAAAAAATGGTGGGGTCATGATGGGTTCATAAAAAAGGAAAAGATATGGGAGATTCGGTGAACTATTTGGGCAAAGTTGTAAATATTTCAATATTTCATATTACTTGGGGCAAAATCTAGAGAATAGCGGATAAGGTATTGTGGTCAAAATTACCAAAATGTCTAACAATATATGTACATCTCTATAGAAAATTTTAATCTAGCGGGGTCAGGTGACCCCCTTGCCATTAGTGTGTCCGCCTTTGAGGGGCCGGGTCAACAAAATTCTATACAACTGTAAATCACCCCATTTTTTCCGAGTCCCATGCAAATGATATGAACAATTCAATTTGTTTAAAATATTTAATGAGTTTCCGTAAATAATAAACTCATTCGGATGTCGATAAGGGCTTGATTGGTATTTGTTCACATAACTAACATGATAAAAATTTAATGAATCAAGGCCTTCCCAATATCCAAATGAGTAGATTTTTTTCAGATACTCTTGAAAATATTTTTTAAACTAATTGAACGATTCCGATTATTAGCGTGAGCCTACAAATATTTTTGTGTGTCAAAATTGTGTCAAATATTGAGTGCAGAGAACCGGCTCCCTCTAATAATTGTTCGGAAAACCTATGGGTACACCATTTTGGTGTACACCAAATGTACACCACTTTCATGGGATCCATTTTGGATCCCACACAAATGATCGGGCCGCTCAATATAATTAGAATGATTTTTTAAGGGTCTCTGTTAAAAATTAGCTCATTTTAACACTGGTAATGACTCGATCGATTCTGCGCCCAATTTATTGATAAAAAATTGGGCAAATGATCGATCGAAACCTTACCAATGTTAGAATGAGCTAATTTTTTACAGGGGTCCTTAAAAAAATATTTTAAACATATTGAATGACTCCGATCATTTGTGTGGAGATCCAAAATGGATCCCACAAAAGCGGTGTACATTTGGTGTGCACCAAAATGGTGTACCCTGGCATGACTCTACACATTATTTTCTTCTCTCTTGTTTCACTTTCCTTCCCCAATTTCCAAACAGAGCCTTCAGTATGGCACTAACTGGGCCCGAAACGGCGCCACTCAGTACAAGCAGAGCTGCAGAGGTCCCCCGTTCGCAAGCCAAACGAGCCGCCCCTGCCCTCTTAACCACCACCGACCGCCGGCGGTCTCTCTCTCTCTCTCTCTCTCTCCATATATTTGCAATCAGTTCTCCACAGCGACAATCAGCACACAAACGTAGATATAAGATATACTAATATATATCTTCTTGTAACTTCCTAAGATGCCGTCAATGGACCCCGCCGGAAGCCAAAACTCCACCAAAGCCGACTTCTTCGCCAGGTCTCATACAGTATCCATTCCTATTGATTTCTTCATTCTATGTATGTATGTGTGGTTATATGCATTTTGTAGTATGTGATGATGATGGTTCTCATTGTATAACACACACAGGAAGCAAAGGATTGCGCAGCAGCGAAAATCCTTGCCGATTGCTTCAGGTACTTTTTTTCCCCCCTAATGTTTTGATTTGATGCTGGTGCACACTTGTACTTGTTACTTTCGATTATAATTCTGATATGTTGATTTCCTTGTGTTAGCACTGGGCATTAGGCAGACCCAGATTTTAGCATAAAAATTGAGTAAAAGCTTCATTAATGACAGAGTAGTAAATTTGAAAGCCACAATTCTTGGAAATTTTCGAGTAAGGATTGGATTCTCTCATGATATGGTTAGACTAAAAAAGAAGAAGAGTTAAACCGATTTTGATATGAGTTAAAGTAATAACAGAGAAGGATTTGGGAGGTTTTACGAGTATTAAAACAAGATAAAAGATTTGAGTAAGGGCTAGAGATCAACTAATCCCTCTGATTTCCAAAGTTACAATATCCATTTTTGAAAGAAGTTAGTATGAGGTGTTCCTTTGTGGTGACCTGTTTTTCTTGTGAAAGTAGAGGACACCCATGTGTAATTGCCAAAAATTGCTCACAAATTAGTTTATGTAAGAAAAAGCAGACACTTGCTAAAAGTATCTAGTGCGTCCCTATTGGCCTGCAAAATAGTATGGACGGCTAGTAGTCCCTTCCAAGTGAGGTACACTTTTGGATCTTTGTGGTGCATTTGTCCTTCCGTAGTTCCGTTTTCTTATTCCCCAGTCAAAAACTAGGGCTGTCTGATTTCTTAACTTGATGGTGTAATTTTGGTTGGTAGTCAAGACAGTGGGGGGATGTCAGTATGTCACTGCACTTGTCTCTAATATGCAACTCCTTTAATAGTACTAAGGAGACATGAGTATTGAAGTGTCGTGTTACCCGTTATAATTGACGAACTCTGATACCATATCATTCTCCCAGCACTCCTTGGAACTGTTAATAATCTTTACCTTTCCTTGTTTCACTCAGATTGAGTACAACCTTTTTACTTAACGTAGGAAGTAGGAACATGTAAATGAAATTTGGTCATCTTCAAGATGAAGTCACATGATATGTTGTCCGTTTTTTGTTGAATATAATCCAAGACATACGTTAAATTTATTCAAGATTATCTATTATATTATTTTAATGTACCTCTAGTTCCTGAAGTTATTAGTTTAGACCTTCATGTGATCTATTCTTCATATTTTTGCTGACATTGGCAAAGGAATACTAGAAAAATAATGGAGGTAAAATTGTTTGTGTTCTTATATGAAATTGGATTAACAAATATTTTATATGGTTGCATAATCAGTATGTGTTGTATGCTTGTAACTTTGTCCTCTTTCTTATAGTTTCTAATTTTGGTGATCCTTGATGATTTTCCTAGTTGAAAAACGACTTGTGGATGAGGTCAGGAGTCATGACATTCTTATAATTGTTGGTGAAACTGGAAGTGGAAAAACAACACGTAAGTTATCGTTTTTGTTGCTATAAATTTTTTGGTTAGTTTTAATTTCCTTTCTGTTTGGGCTATTTGGTCTTATGGTAGTTTCTAGCGGAGTATGCTGTATGGTATTCCTTGTTGTTATCAATGTTAGGCATCATATGTAGTTCCTTGGTACTTGGCAAATGGAAACATGATTTTTTTGTGTGTATTTCTGTGGTAGATTACTGCTTATTTCTTCTAATGCACAACAATGCACTGGGATTAAGTTGTTGTATGCAATAGTTAGTTGGTGTCTTCATGTGATAGTAGTAACTGGTAAGCATAAATAAAAAATAAAATAAAATAAAGGCAGAACAGACATTATTCAGAGTAACAGAAGGAAAAGGAACTAGCTGACTAATAGACTTTCAGTGTAGACATTAGAAGTAAGTGCATGTGAGTTTAGAAAATGAAAACAGATGAAGAACAGCTCCTTTGAGATATTTATTCTCTCATGGGCCTTTGTTTTGAAGAATGAATGATGTTTATCTTATCCTGACTGTCTAGTGATCTAATGGAATTCATACACACGTATACTTGGTAATATGTTCATTATTCTGCTCTAATTTATGCCTTGTATTTTACATAATATGGTTCTTACATTTCGGCTTTGGTACCTACTAAATTTCCCATTTAGTTTCTTCAAGGACCTTTGACTCCTCCAAGTATTAAATTTACCCACTATAATAAACTTGATTGATGAAAGGATCTATCCAAAAATACAACAAAGCTCTTCTTCTTTTCTAGATCCCCCATATGCTCGACAAATGGAAAAAATATGCTGCCTCTACTCACCTTATATTTTGCCTCTGCACACCTTAGTACGTTTCCTTCATCTAATCTTCTTTCCTTATATGTTCACTATTGTTTTGGGTAGAGTTGCCGCAATATCTATTTAATGCGGGATTCTGCCGTGATGGGAAGGTAATTGGGATCACTCAACCTAGACGTGTTGCGGCCGTTAGTGTTGCAAAACGGGTAGCTGAGGAATGTGGTGTTGAAATGGGCCAAAGAGTTGGGTATTCCATTAGATTTGATGACATGACTTCCAGTTCAACACGGATCAAATACATGACAGATGGGTTGTTATTGAGGTAAAAATCTATGAGTTAATCGTTCATGTCAAGTCAACTAAATTCCTATTTTTGTTTGTTTTAGTTCAATTGTAGCACATTCTGGAGAAGTGTTTCATACTCTTTTTGGCTTCTTAGTTTGTTTATTCACTCAGGAGGTGGTTTTAAATGGCAGCAAATGACTGTGCCCACATTGTTCAAGCATGAATGCTTGCTTTTATTTCTTTTGGCAAACTGTTTTTGTTCTCTTCTGTTTATCTTACCAGTATGATTATATTGGAGATTATCGGTCCAGTGCGACTGCATTACTAGAAGACTTTGCTAGGTCAACTCAGTTACTCTGGGTGAATGGATTTAAACGCAAATAAGAAACCAAGTTAGAATTTGAGAGGGACAGTGGATTTTAGTACAATTAGAGCAATGGTGGATATGTGATGTGACAACACTAGCCCCAGTGGTGTGTTCAGTCCCACGACGCAATTTGCATGGGGTCTTAATGCTTCCAATTAAGGTGTAGGAGTTTTAGATTTTGTTTTAGAGAAGTCGTGAACTGATTATAGGGCTGCTTACTAACTGGAGCTTCATCATATTGTTTTGGTAAAAACTAATGCAAGGTTGAATATGCTTGCAGGGAAGCGTTATTGGACAAATATCTATCTAGGTACTCTGTTATTATTGTTGATGAGGCTCATGAGAGAACTGTCGACACTGATGTCCTGTTGGGCATACTGAAAAGTGTACAGAAAGCTAGGTTGGGACCCATCAATCAACGCCCTAATATTGACCATACAAAGGCAAACAATGGAGACACAGAAAATGATTCTCAACGTGGTGGTAGTCTCAATCGATGCCAAGGTCTAAAGCTCAATCCATTGAAGTTAATCATCATGTCTGCCAGTTTGGATGCACGTGGTTTTTCTGAGTACTTCGGTGGTGCAAGGGCTGTTCATGTTCAAGGACGACAGTTTCCTGTTGATATATTCTACACAAGTGTTCCTGAGACAGATTACCTTGATGCCACTTTAATAACTATATTTCAGGTTGTTCATTGAGCCTCTCTAGTGACCCAGTATTATATTTCATTTTGGGTGAATTAGTAATTCATTGAAACAAACAGTTTTTAAAAAGCCAAGGCAGGCATACCTTCCGAAAACAAAGAATCAGCTAAGGAACTGAGGCAAATTGTATGGGGGATTTGCCAAAGGCTACAAATCATGGTGTTTAGGGGAGTTTGTTTTACTGAGGGGAATCGGAATCTCCTTATATACGAATATCAAACGGATCTTCTCAGGACAATGGAATAGGGTATAGAGCTTTCTTGATTGTGCTTGAGTCCTATCTTGATACTACTGAGGTTTGGTTCCTTTTTTCTTAGCTGCCTGCGTCGTGGTTTCTTTAAAGGCTCTTTGGGATGTGTTGCCTGGTATTCCTTTTTATCCCCTTTCTTTTGAGAAGGGAGGACTCAATTTTCCAGCTATTTTCCAAGTACATCTAGAGGGCCTTCTGAAATCTATATTTATTTGGTCTTGACCTAAATAAAGTTGGCCGTGCAATTGTTTTGGTCGTAGACGTTATCTGTCGTCATTAAATACCTTGTTATAACTTTATTTGCCCAATTTTCATATTGGTAGATACATTTGGAAGACGGTCCTGGTGATATACTTGTGTTCCTTACTGGCCAAGAGGAGATTGAATCTGTGGAGAGGCTTGTCCTAGAAAAACTTAGACAGTTACCTGAAGAAAATCAGACGTTAAAAGTTTTGCCAATATACTCCTCTCTTCCATCCGAAAAGCAGATGCAAGTCTTCATGCCAGCTCCAACTGGATTTCGCAAGGTTGATTTTGATCAAAGTTCAATTTCTTTTTGGCAGTGTATGATCTGGATGCATTTGGATGTGTATGCTTTCAGATATGTATTAGATGATAATATCTTATTCCTTTTACACTGTTATTTAGGAAAGAACCTAGTAATGGCTCTTTTTTATGACTGTCCTGAATGACAGTGTATTTGGGAAATGAACATCTGTTCCCAGGAGTGTCCTCTCTTGGTTGAAGCAAATTCTTTAAGAATGAGTTTACTCTGGCTGCTGAGGCCCACACTTCGTAAGAAATTCTGCACAATAACGTCCAAATTGACATATTATTATGTATAATATGATTTGAACTTTTGCTTGTCTGAAGATTGATATGGAGGAACATAGTTGATGAAATTTAACAACATAATTCTGAACCAAATTACGTGAATGCCAACAGTGGCAGTATCCTTAACTATCTGTTGCACGTCCAGTGTACTGTATAGTTATACCGGACTATAATTTTGGTGATGGCTGCAATCTACTTCACTTCTGTGGTTAGCTCGTTACTACTTGAAGCTTACTAGAGCATCAAAAGGGTACATGAAAGTGCATCAGAAACATGGTTTTCTATTGAATTCTGTGGACTTTTACAGGTGTATTTACTGGATATGATGTTCCTGGAGATGCTGTCATGTACTTTAGGGTTCATTTAATCCTCTAAGATGTCGAGTCTTGTGTACGATTAATGTTTTATCTTGAGATATATTGCTGCAGTCCTGTTAAATTGGCCGCTTTTGTTTCACCTTTGTAGTTATGAAGAGGGTACACGTGCCTGTTTATTCACTTAAATTTGCCAAGTGTGCTTGCATTTTGGGCATCATTTTGTTGTGCTTATGCAGTGCTCTATCGATTTTAATCCTCGTATTTTCTGTTTAGGTAATTCTGGCAACCAATATTGCTGAGACATCCGTGACTATACCTGGAATTAAGTATGTGATAGATCCTGGATTGGTGAAAGCGCGCACTTACTCTGCTCGTACAGGAATGGAATCGTTGGTGGTTGTTCCAACTTCAAAAGCACAGGCTCTTCAAAGGAGGTAGGCATACAGCACGCTGGGTTCTATACGCATGGTTAAATCCATCGGTTTTCGTTCTTATTTCATTTCTTAGCATTAGTAATTTTGTTATTCATCACATCCTCCTATATAGAATACAAAGGTGAAAACATGACCATCTAGCAATGCCCTGAACCATATGATTTTTTGGGCTGGGTGGGCAAGTGAATGTCCATCAGTTTAGAAACTTATCTGCATAAACAGTCCAAATTGTATGCATCTAGTTAAGTACTACATGTTCCTCCCCTACTTTTTCATACCTCTTTCATTTTCTAAAGACAAATGATTTTTTAATCTTGTGCCTGTAATGTTTATTACAGCGGACGTGCAGGCCGTGAAGGACCTGGAAAGTGCTTCCGCCTCTATCCAGAGAGGGAATTTGAGAAACTCAGTGATTCCACAGTTCCAGAGATTAAGCGATGCAACCTTTCAAAAGTCATTTTGCAACTCAAGGCTCTTGGCGTTGATGATATTATTGGCTTTGACTTCATGGAAAAACCATTAAGGTAGAGGAAATAACACAATGAGTTTGTTTATCACTTTGCTCAGCATCGCAGGTTTGGCCACTGGTTCATGTACTCAAATGACTCCTGATTGTGTTTGCTTTACTGAGCCCAATTTAACTTTTTTGGGTCCTTATCATTTTTGCTTATTCGCTCTATATCCTTGTACCCTTGATTGTCCACCTTTCTCCTTTTTTTCCGAGAAAGGAAAGACAAATATGAGTAGAGCCCTCTATTCCTTCCTGTGCATAAATATGGGGTTCTGTGCCTAAAATTTCATGCAGAAAATTGGCTTTTGAGGTTTATGAAATTCAGTGCGGAAACGTTGTATCGAACTTATTGGTGAGGGTTGGATTTAAAGCATTTTTTTGCTTGGATGTGCTTTGATAAAAATTATTAAATTACTCCTTTCTGTAGGAAGCTCGTCTAGGTTTATTGTTATGCGCGTTCTATTCCTACTATTTTCACACTAAAATTGGCTTAAGGTTTATAAAGTGTATGCATCCGAGTGTGGTATACGGCGAAATTCAAAGAAGTGGAGATATTGATATCTCAATTCTATGCCATCACCACCAAAAAGAAACGAGAGAAAATCCCTTTGGCATTAGCCTGAGGGTTACGCATCACACAATCTTCAATCACTCTAAAAACTGCTCTGTGCTACGTACCAGGAAACTATTGGCATGTAACATTTACTGACTCAGGAATATTTGCCAACCCCTAATTCTATGTAAGGTTGGAAATGGGGCCTCTACATCAGTTTGGCTTGACAATTGGCATACCCTAGGGCCCTTGCATAAGAGGTATGGTGATCAATTATGCACTAACATTGGGAGATCTCTTAATGCAAAGGTAGCTTCTATAATCTGCAATGGGGAATACAAGTGGCCAAGAGAACGAGAACGTAATAGGTTTATTCAGGAGATTAAGACAAAGACTCCTTCAGACTTTTTGCCTGATGTTACTCAAGAGGATTATGTGATTTGGACCCCTTCTCCGACCGGTATTTTTTCTTTGAAGTCTGCTTGGAATGCCATTAGAGTTCCTTCTAACGTTCAAGAGTGGTGTAAGGTGGTATGGTTTCCCAAAGCTGTTCCTAGGTGGGCTTTCATCCTATGGTTGGCTATGCAATGTAGACTTTCTACTAAGGATAGGCTCATGGGATGGAGAGTTGTGGATAATGCAACATGTGTTTTATGTAGGACTGGCAGGTTTGAGTCTCATAATCACCTGTTCTTTGACTGCTCCTACTCTAGTATTGTTTGGGGAAGCCTTTAAGGAAGAATCAGGTTCAAAGATGCCCTAGTGATTGGGATGAAGAGAGGGCCTGGTATCTACTTCACTCTAAGGGGAAGAGCTTTAGGAAGTCTATCCTAAAGATTTCTTTGGCTGCTGCTGTGTATGGTATTTGGTGTGAACGGAATATGAGGATTTTTCAGCAATAAGAGGTGGATCCTCTCTCCCTTGGCTCTAAGATTTGTGATTCTATAATGGATTCTATCTTGGCATGGAAGAATTTCGAAGGTACTCCGGAAAATAAGGAGTTGTGCTATATTCGGGGTGTTGATCAACCTATCCTAGCCCTTACACCAAATGTTGCATAATTTTCTTTCCTAGGTCTTTTATGCGCTGATGTGTTTTTAGATTTTTTGTTTTTTGGTGCTCCTTGGTGAGAGCCTTGTTATGTTTCCCTTGGTAGTCTTTGTATTTCTTTGTTTGAGCTTCAATGAAAAGAGTACCCTTTACCCAAAAAAAAAAAAACATTTACCGACTCTTATACCTATTCCTGCGGAATTTGATTATTTTATCCTTCGGAGAAATTTATCACCGTTAGTTTTATCTTTGAGCAGGGAAGCTGTTGTCAAATCATTGGAGTTACTGGCCTTGCTAGGTGCTCTAACAGAAGAATACAAATTGTCGGATCCAGTTGGACATCAAATGGCCCGGCTGCCTTTAGATCCAACTCATGCCAAGGCACTCATCTTGGCTAGTCAGTTTAATTGCTTGGAAGAAATGTTGATAACTGTCGCAATGCTCTCAGTGGAATCTATTTTCTATGCGCCTCGTGAGAAGTTAGAGGAGGTATCTGTTGATATTTTGTTTTGAATGCATGTAGCTTGTGTACTTGCAGCTGTTAGGTTTTACATAATCTGTGTGTCTCTGTGTGTGTGTGTGAGAGAGAGAGATTTTAATGAATCAATTTGGAAGTTTGCCAGTAATGGCGCGTGCTAATGAATCAATTTGTAAATCAAGCCTTTCCAACTGGTTTCCCCCCTTTTGGCCAGGCTCGGACTGCAGCAAAGTGCTTCTCAAGTCTAGAGGGAGACCATCTGACATTGGTTAATGTATACCGTGCCTGTGACGAGTTATTCGAGAAGAGCAAGATAGGCAACAGCAAAGAAAAAGCTGAAAAAAATCTGAGAAAATGGTGCAAAGAAAATTTCATCAATAGCCGCTCTGTAAGGCATGCTCGAGACATTCACAGGCAAGCTATATTCTCTTTCTTGGGTTTAAAGCCAAAATAATATGATTAATTTCCTGTTTGTTTCAATTGTAAAGTTATTAATTTGATTTTTCCTTCCTCTTTTTTCTGATACTTGCTGATCTATGATAGTCTCTCCAGGTATGCATTCCTAAATTAATCTCTTGTGCTTTCTTTCAGGCAAATTCGGGAAAATGTTGAACAAATGGGTCTGCATATTGCTTCATATGGAGACGATATGCTTCAATTTCGCCGTTGCCTTGCTGCTGCATTTTTCCTCAATGCAGCTTTGAAGCAGCCTGATGGTACATACAGGTACCTAAGTACCCTGCATTACGAGTAGCACTTTTCATCTAGCAGGTGCTGCTTGGTTCCAGCTAGAACTACTCCCAAAAGGATGGTGTATATTGCTCCCCGTTATTCCCAAATGCTGATTCCTTTACCCACTTTTAGTAGCAAACTTCAAGGTTGTTTTGGAGAGAATTTCTGAGGTGGTTTGGATTTTAATCAGATGCTAAAATGTGTTTTGGAGAGATTGCGAAAATTGATTCTGCAACACCTAGTGTATGGGACTATCATCTGAGAAATAGATTTGGTTTTTTTCAAAATGGTTCGTGTTTGAGTGTGAGAAAACAGAAACATGTGGTTCCCCGTTGGGTGGAGGTGGTTGGCTGTAAATTCATTATAAGTTTTTGGGGGCAAGGTGGTCTTTTTAACTCCATAATCCAAAATGCGTGAAAGAACTGAAGAATCACAATTGGATAGTCCCTTCAAAAAAATGTTTACCAAACATCCGAAATATACGTTGGAGAATCCGTAATCCTCCCAAAAACAACGCCCTCAATTTCTATTTTTGTAGTATCTTGTTTGTGCTATTTATTTGGAAATGGTCTTCCTCTCCCCTTGTAAGACGTCTCACATTTTACTTTACATATGGCAGGGTTTTGTCAAGTGGTCAGGTGGTGCAGATCCACCCTTCTTCTGTGTTATTCCGGACAAAAGCAGACTGCTTAATTTTTGATGAACTAATACGAACAAATCATAATTACATCCGGAATGTTTCTAGAATTGATTACTTGTGGTTACCTGAGCTGGCTCCTCAATACTATACATTGAAGGAATAGAAAGTCATGGCGTCAATATTGAAGGTGAGATGACTTGTTTTTGTCATTTTGTATTTTCGAGGTTGCAAGCTTGAGTCTTCTTTGCCACGGAAAAGTCATTCACATTGTTCTCAGGTTATCTGCATAAGATTGCAGGCATGGGGTAGCATGTCCTATTTTGGCTCTCCGAGCATAAAAGATATTGATTTTGATGGATAGTCCTGATCGTTTTGATCAGGTTTCACTCATTGTCTGAGGCGACTAGTGTGGAATCAGTTTTTAGAATATTTTTTCACAAGACTCGTTTGGTTGACGGAGTTTTAGAACTTTTGACAGGAATAGTTTTGGAAAAGAACCTACTTTAATGAAAACTCAAAAAAATGTTATTTATTTCTCAAAAACCGTTTTCGCATTAAGATAAGAACAATAACATGGTGAGAGTCTGTTCAACAGTACTTTTTTTGAAAAAAGGTGTGCTGAAACACTTTTCAATTCTAAATCAACCAAATTATGAAATTTTCTCTAATCTTGTCTCAAATGTTAAAATAAGGTGGTTTGTTGCTGATATCAATTGCTTTGTTGGAGGGGGACTTGTTCAACTGCGTCTGATACTGCCAAAGGGGTCCTAGTGCAGGAGAGAGAACCCTAGGAGGTTGATAAGTGCGTCAAGTTTTTACAGGTGCATGTTTGTTTTCTGGCAAGGAGTTTCCAGTAAAGGTGATCCGTTATTACTCTAGCCAACATCAAGCCAACATTGTTGGCACTTAGCACTATGTTACGAAGGCTCCTGTTTCAATCTTGCCATCGGTTGATGAAAACGAAGCTGGAGTGGGGTTATGGGGGCCATTTTTGGGCATCGGCAACGCCTCTTCTACTGTATTTATATATACGTATGTATACTGCAATATATACTTTTAATTTGATATCGAATTCTAGTTAGGTATGGCCAGCTTGTGCTTCAGGGTGGCTGTTTTTTGGGTTCTTTAGTTCGCTTCAGAGTCTTAATTTGGCGCCTTAACTTCTTTCACTATGTTTGGATCCAGTGCTTTCTAGGTAAGTGGAGGATGATGAAGGGGAGGAAAATTTTTTGGGTACCTACCGGATACCACGTACCTACGTGGTACCCGAACGTTGCATCCGGGCCGTCCAAAGGTGTATTGGACGGCAGAGATTAAAACACCCTTTCTCCTCTCTTTCCTTTTTCTCTCTCCAAATTTGGACCTCCCAAAGCGTAGACGACCTAGATGCAGTGTGGGGGTACCACTTGGTACCCACTCGGTAGTGAAAAATTGCTCGAAGGGGAGGGGAAAATTACCCTTTTTTTATGACCCGGTGGCTGGGCACCTTGACTAATCCTTGGAGACAAATCCACTATTGTTTAGTTACGTTGCTTATTGCTTAATGATTATTTGATTTATGATAATTTGTTTGGAGATGAATTCCACTATCCACTAGAGCCAGTGTGGGCACAGGCCCACATTGGGTTTTGAGGGGTTTTTTTTTTTGTATTATTGTAGGAAAATATATTTAAGTTTCAATTGGTACATCACTTTGTATACGAAAAATTATTGAGTGCTCTTGGGGCACTATCGCATGGTGTTATAAGGTCATTCTCCTACACATTCATGTGAGACTCAAGACTAATAGTATATGATGATGAAGGCGGATAACAAAAATGATGGAGAATGATGTCAGGCACCAAGTGGTGATGCCTCAGGATCACTAAATAACTAGTTACTCACAAACCAGCTTTAATCCATTGAATTTTTGCCTCAAATCTATTTTTGTGTGTGCGAAATTACATTTACTGTATTAATCATAAAATACAAGTATCTCAACAAAGATCGAATGAAAATCAAGGCATGCATGTTAGACCCTTATAAAATACTAGATCTTTTTTACACAACAAAAATTATACCCACACTAGTACGACTTTCTGACTATGCCACTGCGAGATTGGATTTGTGAAAGAGATTTGTAGAATGAAAGAAAAATGTGAAGTGATAATGTTAGATTTAATTCTTGAATCATTTAATTTTTAGTTCTTTTTTGGTGGGATTGGAATTAGTCGAAACGCGTGTAAGTTGGGCTGGACA